>JAADXC010000054.1:0-81977 GCA_023336425.1 Phytopythium cucurbitacearum (nom. inval.) | reverse complement strand
TGTAAAGACCTCATTCTCAAGCGCGAGCGATAGCGCCAAGATTTGGGGATGTGTCTGTGAGTGGCCGGCGTGGTGGGGTTGCTGGTAGCAATGCTCGCTAGGACAGTCTGTTGACTTTGGCATTATTCTCTGTGTGCGTCCACTGTCTGCAAACTCTCGGTAGAATGATTTACGTGGTCAGGTTTGGACCAATCTATCTATCGCCTTCGCCTCCTCTAGATCTTGCTCTTCAGCTGCGAGACCAAAAAACCAGCCACGAAAGCCACGGCGACCGTGCCAACCGCGTAGAGCTGGCACGAGGGCGGCACCGGGCAACCGTGGTAAATCGAGCTACACGAGCAGTGCGGCTTGACAGGGATCGACGTGCGCAGCTCCTTGATGATCTTGACGGCCTTGCCAGGCTGAGGCACCTTGTGGCCACACTCAATGAACGCACCTTCGATCGCCTCGACTGTCTTGATCACATGATCCAGCCGGCGCGAGCTCGGTCCCATGTGACCGATGCGGAAGTACTCCGTCTTGATCTTCTTGTGCAGGCCGCCAGCGAGCGAGACACCACGCTTCACCACCTTGGGCAAAAAGTCGGCGGCGCCGACGCCAGGCGGGTAGCGGACGCACGTCAGCGTGTTCGCGCCGCTGTCTTCGACCGTCACAAGCGAGCAGCCCAGTGCCTTCATGGCATCCTTCACAGCCTTGCCGATCAGCGCGTGCTCCTTGAAGCGCTGCTCCATCCCTCCGTTCTCGAGCAGGATGTCGAGAGCGGTGTTGAGCGCGAACAAGTGGTTGACCGCCGGCGTGGCAAAGTAGCTCGGCTGGCGCGCCTCGTAGTTCTTCATGATCGGCAGCCAGTTGCGCCAGTCGACGTAGTACTTGGTCGTGTTCGTGTTCTTCTCGAACACCTGCAGCGCGCGCGGACGGATCACCATCAGACTGAGACCAGCCGGCACGCCGATACACTTCTGCGAGCCCGTGAGCACAACGTCCAGGTCCCACTGTTTCATGCGGGTCTCCTCGCCACCAGTCGCGCACACACCGTCCACGATTACGACGGCGTCAGGCTGGATGCGGCGAATGGCGGCAGCAAACTCCTTCACGTGCGCACGCACACCAGTCGACGTGTCGACATGGGTGATCGTCACCACCTTGAACGACACGCCGGCCTTAAGCGCCTTCTCCAGCTCCGCGACCGACGGCTGCGACCCGACCTGCACAGCACTCCATCATTAGCCTCCCAGTGCAACAGCACGTCGACAGGAACGTCCTCCATGCTCACCTCGCCGCGCAAGTGCGTCGTCTTGGCGCCGTAGCGCTCGAGGCAGTCAGCGAAGCTGTCGCCAAAGTAGCCTGACAGTCGAGTCAGTATGTTTCAATAAGCACCAACAACTGAGAAAGATAGTCTCCCTCACCGTTGTTGACGATCAGGACATTGTCGCCGTGATTCACCAGGTTGGCGCCGACCATATCCCAGCCAAGGGTGCCCGAGCCAGCAACCACGAGCGGCTGTCCATCCGGAGCCAGGAACACCTGCACACCAGAGGAACCGCAAGTGTCAGGAGTCGAACTATGAACGAGAAGACTCGAGTCTGGCGTACCTTGCGCATCTTCTCGAGGCACTGGCCAAACACTTCGATGACCGACTTGTCAACGTGCGAGATGCCCTCGGCGTCGAACTCCTTGAGCACGCGGCGCTCGAACTCGATCGGCCCGGGGTTCATGCACAGCACCTGCTTCGTCATGGTTGACTAGACAACACAAAATAGGATCCACACGATATCATCAGTGACGAAGCCCCCTTTGGAGCCGCCTGCCGAGGCCCAGCACGAGCGCAGGCCGCGCCTCCCGCTTGTAGATCAAAAGAGATCGACGTCGAGGTTCCTATCCACTCACTTGGCCGCTTGTCTCTCTCGCTGGGCTTTGTCGATTGGGGGCTTTCGCGGGTGCGCTTCAACAGCGGAAACGCAAACAGGCAAGCCCGAAGGAAAGATGCGGCCGTGCAATTCAATTCTGACTCGTTGCGCAAATGGCGGTGATGGGTATGGTCAACTGAATTGAGACGGAGCCCCAGTCAACTCACCTGTGAATCGCAGGACAATTTGAAATTTGAGTGGTGGACATCAATTTCGGATCGAAAGCGGTGTGGCAGACATCAATCCACGACAACCGTGAAAAGCATCCAAAGGGCAACCAACCGCCGCCGAGCCAAAAATGGAGCAACGACATGCATCCGACAGGGATCCGAATCGCTCTGTTGTTTGCTCGCTCGACCCAGCCAAAAGACAATGGCAGCGATGAATGGGAGCAAGACCGCAGTCCATGAGACCCACAAAGACAGTGTCGTGCTCACGGATCACAACGTAAGGCATCGTACTGATTCAAGAGGTCGATATGGAAGCTCATGATGATGCTCATCTGGATTGTAATGCAATAGGAGAACGGCGGTGTGCTGGTGACCCCAGAGCAGATCCACGCGGCGTTCCAGTTCCTCGACGTGGAAAAGAAGAACCGGGTGACGGCGGCCAACGTGCGAGCGCGGCTGGGGATATTCTACGACAATCTGACGACGAAAGATGCCAAGGTGCTGCTGAACGACGAGGACGAGGTGACCGAGGAGTTCCTGCAGGCGCTGCTGCTCGGCAATGAGGTTAAGGACTTTGACGCAGTCGCCGAGGCCTTCAAGGCGTACGACCCGGACGAGACGGGCTTCATCTCGCGCGACATGCTGCGCTACGTGTTCGAGCGGCTCGGGTACGGCGCGCTCACGGAAGAGGACCTGGACATTCTCATCGCGTGCGCCGACGCCGACCAGGACGGCCGCATCAACCTCGCCGATTTCCGCCAGATGTTGCAGTGAAAATACACACGTGTAGCCTTGTTAAGCACACGCAGTGAAAGTCCCATGCGTGGAAAAGTGGTATTTCAAGACGCTATATGGAACCTCAATCGGATCCACGAAACGCTTCATGGCGGACCCGCGCACAGAGACGCCAGCGCTAGAAATCCACTCCTCCAGCAGTCAGAGACGCTACTTCTTCTTGGCCTTGCCGCCACCGCTGTTGCCGCCTCCTGCCTGCGCGGCGTCGCCGCCCGCGGCCTTGGCTGCCGCCTTCTTGGCGATCTTCTCCTGCAGCGCCTTGGCGTCCGCCTCGCGCCGAGCGACCGGGTCGCCCTTCGCGTTACCCTTTGCGTGCTTGGCCTGTCTCGCCTGCGACCTCTGCACAGTTCGCAATACAGTCACCGCCATTAGAAAGGCACCAACGCCGACACCACGAGGAACGTGAACGCACTGCTCGGTCCACGTCGCGCTGGTTACCGCGGGTCATGGTTGGATCTGGACGGCTCCGCCTGTTATCCTTTGCCTACGACATTGACCACAAACAAGAGCATCAGCTTTGTCTCGGATATCCGCCGCTGAATGACTCGTGGAGCTCGCTGCATCCACGGATTGCAGAGTCTTGCTTACCTTGTCCCGATTTCTGGAATGGGAATATTCCACTGGAATAGATTGGGGCCGATTAGTTCCACTGGAACACGAGCTAAAAACCTATTTGTGATGATGACCTCTATCTTCAAACTTCTTTGTGGCCAGACAAAATTACAAAGTTGTGAAGGGTTTTGTCATCCGACACTTTTTTATTTTTAGTGCCAGAAGTTGAAAGAGAGAGAGAGACAGAAATCCCTCGACCGGCTCACATTGGTGACGTCAATGATCTGCAAGTCGGCAATCAGGTCGACGCCACCCTGGTCCTTGGTCCTCGCGGATGTCGGAGATGCACGAGCTTGCCGCCCACACAGTACGGACCCTGCGTCACCTCCGGCTCGAGGATGCAGCTCACGTCGTCGCTGAAAAGTTCACTCACGTCCGTGTCGGCCATCATGTTGATCATCGACGACAGGTGGGCCGCGTAGGGCACCGCGTCGACATTGAGGCGCTGACGCTGGTGGCGGAATCGAAAGCGGCAAGGGAGAATCGCACCGGCGCGATAGCGACGCGCTTTTCGAGTGCGTTCGGGCTTAGATAGCGTGTTAGATGATCAATGGCCTCTGACATCTCGATGTCCATGAGCAGCATCGCAGCCAGAAGAATCATGAGCTCGATTCCAGCGGCTTCCCGGTGCATGTTTCTTGTGCATATTGCTTCTTTACTCGCACGTCATTTCAAAATCTATAACTCTCGCACTTTCAAAGTAAATAACCTTCAAATTCTATATTAGCTCCCACAGATTAAGTTATTCCATATGCCGCTTTGAACTATACTTTGCGGAAGAACAAGCCTGGAATGGTTCGACGTGGGTTACAATCCTGCCACTCGGTGGTGTACCCGCACGTACCCCGCACCTAGCTCTGATCTGAGACGCTCTCGCTAAGTTCGCAATATCGATTCGATTTGACGACCGCAAAATTGGAACACACGTCACGAGGAAACGTTACGCTTCCAGTAACCCCGATCAGTTCAAGAGACGATTGCAGTGAGAGACGGGTGCTATTCGAGAGGAACGACGGTACAGAACGACACCATGCTCATGGCTGCGCGGCGCCCGAGAGGGGGCGCGCAGTGGCCCACCGGCCGCAGGGTTGTGCGACGACCGCACGCGGCGTTCGGGGTGATTGCAAGCTTCCTGGCGCCGCCGCTGGCTCGCAAACGGGTCGAGGATGAGCCGCAAAAGAGCGACGACGCTTTGCAGTCAGAGGAGGAGGAGGAGGAAGAACGCTGCTCCAAGGACGAGGAGTGGGAACAAGTGGCTTTCCGAGACGCGCAATTCCCAGACGAAGAGGAGGAGGACGACGAGCTGTACGCGCCGTCCGAAGACGAGGATGATGATGAGGAGGATGAGAATGGGGAACAGCACGATGGGAGGCGGAGTGTCACGACCATGTTGATGCGACTGCTGCCGAGGTGGAGACGCAGTCGGCAGGCAGTTGCGCTACACGCAGCAGCAGATAGCCATGGCGAGAAGTTCACCAAGCGCGACGCGCGGTTCTGGGCGGACGCAGAGGCCAAGCGTGCGTGGGTGGAGCGGTTCCAGACTGCCAATGCCGACTTCCAGCGCGACTTCGGACAGCCCATCGACTCGCCGAACGTGCGACTATACATTCAACGCAGCCGTCGCTCGCTGCTTCTGCTGCTCGTGGTGCCGCTGTTGGTTGTGTGCGCTGTCCTCGCCAGAGAACCCGTGCTCGCGCTGCTTCCAACTAACCGATTCGGTCAAAACTCGGAGGTTCATGCCGAAGAATCTGTACCGGGCCGTCACCGCGCTGTTCTGGACCTGTGCGCGTCGCTGTCGCGCAACGTCATCCCATCCGGACGAGACGCCAGCTCGGTTCAGAACGCGGTGCGCGCGTGCGACATTGCGGTCACGTTTGCGCCTCGTGACTCGCTGGAGGAGATCGCCACGCTCACGCAGCGCGGCGATCTGCGCAGTCTGCTGGCCGCGTTCGACGCTGCAGATGAGGATTATTCCGCGGCGTTCGCGGCCGCTCTTATCTTTCCCGATAATTTGGAAGTGATCGAGCAGCGCGTGACTGTCAAGGCGGTCGCCAACCTGTGGCTCCAGCTCTTCATGAACCGGCAGTACGAGGAACTCTACCAACAGGTCGTGCGGACACATCCACCCGCCGTCCGCGAGCTTGCGCAGACCTGGCTTGCAGTCTTCAACCGCCAAGCCGACGTGCTGGACGCGCTGACAAGCCTTCGTGTTGAGACGCTGCGCCGTCTCAAGTTCGATACCACACTGTAAACCCTCTATCTATTCACTCTTCGTCGCTGCTCTCCTCTTCCTCTTCGTCGTCGTCCTCCTCCTCTTCGTCCTCTTCTTCTTCCTCGTTCTCGTCGCTCGAACTGCTTTCCTTGCTCTTGTCTGGAGCCGCCGCGTCCCGTAGATCCTGAGTCTTGGCACGCAGCTCCTTGGCTCTCGTTGTGTCTTTGCCATGCTGCTCGAGGTACTCAGCCAGCTCGACGAGGAAGTCGGCCGTGTCTGGACTGCATTCGATCGCACGCTCGAGCGCTGCAACCACCTGCACGTCGTAGCTGCCGGCCGTACGCGCCATGCGCATGGTCGCGAGGTTGAAATGAAGGTTGCCGACATCAGGAAACGCGGCGGTCGCTTGCTCAAACACCGCGACGGCTCCGTCCAGGTCGCCGCGCTCACCCAGACAGTTCGCAAGCGCCGCAAGAGTCACACTGTACGCCTTGACGGCATTCCGACGCTCTTCATCCTCGTCTGCCGCATGGATCGCCTGCGCGCCAAGCTCTCGAGCCTTCTCGTAGCTTCCAGCAGCCTCGTCGTCTTGATCCAAAGCCGACTGCGCGAGTCCTAGTCTGAACCAGATCGACGCGTCTTCCCGGCCTGCAGATGTGGTCGACGCCTTCTTATATCGCTCCAGCGCTTTCTTCTTGTCGCCCGAAGCAGACAGCGCGTCCGCCGACCGCGTGAGCGCCTCACAATGGCTCGGCTGATGGCGCAAGGCGACGTCAAACGCCTCCACCGCTGCCTCCAAGGCGCCGAGCTGCTCGAACGCGAGCCCCGCAGCCAGCGCGTCCTCGAACCCAAGCGCCTGAAGCTCCGCGTCCTCCCCGTCGTCCTCCTTCGCTCGCTTGGGCTGCTTGGCCGGTGCCGCCGCCGCCTTCCGCTTCCGCTTCTGCTCGCTCCGCGCCATTGCTGCCCAAGAAACTCTTGGTGATCGCCGCAACATCCTGGTGCTCATGTTTTCCACCAATCGCCTACCCATTCGTCGAATATTTCAACCAATACGCATGTAGAATATCTAAATCAAGTATCTACCAATAATATGTGCCAGCCGAAATAGTTATCAGCCAATCAAAACACGTGATTTATATCTGAGAACACGGAGGAACTGCAGAACACGACCCATCCAAGAAAGGGAAGAAGAAGGCGTCGCTTCAATTGCTGCCACGAGAGCATCTTGTGTGCGGGCCATGGCGTGGCGCTGCAGCGCGCTAAGCAATGACGGGCTAGTGGACAACCTGGCACGCGCGGGCATCGTGCAGTCGGCGCGCGTGATCCACGCCATGAAGGCCACGGACCGCGCGCTGTACGCTCGCGGGCAGGACGGCGCGCCGCTCGCGCCGGAGCTCGCGTACCAGGACGCGCCGCAGCTCATCGGCCACCGACAGACCATCTCCGCGCCGCACATGCACGCGTTCGCGCTCGAGCTGGCCGACGTGGCCGTGCAGAACGCTCCCGGCGCGCCGCGCGTGCTGGACGTTGGCGCCGGCTCGGGCTACCTCACGGCGTGTCTCGGCCGCCTCGTGCAGGACCAGCCGGACGCGCGCGTGTTTGGGATCGAGCGCATCCCGGAGCTCACGCAGCTCGCGCGCAAGAACGTCGAGCGCGGGGACGGCGACCTGTTGGCGACCGGCGTCGTGTACATCCAGCGTGGGTTGACATTACGAACAGGAGGTCGATCCGCCTTGGAACTGACTATGAGACTGTATGGCTGACTGGTAGAGGCGGATGGCTGGGACGGGCTGCCGAACGAGGCGCCGTTCCACTTCATTCACGTGGGTGCCGCGGCCGAGGAGCCACCACAGTGTCTGCTGGATCAGGTGAGTGCAGAGAGTCTGGGTGGACGTTAGTGGACGATCAAACTAGACAAGCGGACTGACGGAACGTGAGCAACGCAGCTCGCGGACGGCGGACGGCTGGTTGTCCCCGTGGACGAAGAGGACGGCGGCCAGGTTCTGCTCGAGATCCAGCGCAACGCCCAGAGCTTCACCAAGAAGCAGCTCATGTCCGTCTCGTACGTGCCGCTCGTGCGCCAGCGCCGCGAGCTCTAGCTGAGTCCAGCCCCCATTCAATGTAAACGTGTCTGGTGCTCCCCCCTTCGTTATCAGCTCAACACGTACGCGAGCGAGTGTCGCTCGCTGTTGTTCGTGTCGTCGCCGCTGTCGCTCACCGGCAGTGCTGGTATCATACTCCCTTCGCTCGAGATGTGCGCGCCAGCGAGCGTGGCGATGACATCGGCTTCGCACAGGTGGTGCGCGCGGCTCAACGCCGTGAAGAAGTCGGAGTGCGCCGCGTACTCGACGATGCGGCCGCGCGCGTCCAGGTAGATGAGCGTCTTGGTTGGACACACGAGCGCGGTGCCTTCGAGCCTGTCCACCAGCTGCGGGTCGCGCGCGACGTGCTCAAAGACGACGTCGATGGCGGACCGCGTCAGCTCGCCTTCGAACTCGCCCACACACTCGAGCACGCAGCCGCCGACACCGGCGTCTTCGCTGTCGAGCGTAGTGACCACTGCGATGGACGATACGCGGAGCACTCGCGTCCGGAACAGCGTCTTGTACCGCCGCCACTGGTCCAGGAAGAGCTCGACGCCGTACTCGGTCGACGCAAACCGCACGTTCGGGTGGAGATGCGCGGCGAGGAACCCGTGCTCCGAGGCGGAGAAGCATCGGAAGCCCGAGCGGAACACCGCGAAGAACGTCGCCGACGCACTCACCGCCTGGTCGGCGAACCGCTGGCGCAGCAGCAGCCGCCGCGTCGCGTGCAGTGAGCGCCGCTCCTCGAGCTCGCGCACCTGCTGCCTTAGCTCGTTCACGTCCAGCGTCAAATTGTACAGCACAGACTGGTGGCGGGCGTGGTCGCGCTGCCGCTGCCGCTGGGCCGCGCTGAGCCGCGACTTCTTGCGGCGCGGACGCGGTGCGAATCCAGGAGGGACGTCCGCCATGCTCGAGCGACTTGGCAGGTGGATTGCGAGTTTGGAAGTGATGCGCAAAACCTGCGGTGATGCACAAAAGGTTCTACTTGAAGTGCGATCTGTGACAATATCTAGCATTTCAGATTTGACTGCACATTTTACAGTTGGATACCGTAGGATAACGTTTTGATAGCGTCTCGCGGTGTGAAACATACTTGTTTAAGATATATCATTTTGTTAATTTTAAGTAAAGATCTTGCTTTTGTAACGCTTTTGGAGTCAAGTGGCATTTTCACAATGGATCGTATTCTTACATAGTAAAATACAGCACATTGAAGTCGATGTTCGAGGATAGTCCGGACTTTCGATATGTTATACATGGCCAGGATCCAACGACGGTTTAGGGAGCGCCGAGTCCCAGCGCTCCGCCGCCCAGTCCCACCTCCAGAGCGTCATGAGTCCCTGTATGCCGCCGCCACCGCCACTGCCACTTCCGCTTCCGCTCTGCAGCTCCACGCCAGGCGGCAGCCGACCATTCCAAGTCGGCAAGAACGCACAATCCAGCGCGAGGACATCCTCGGAATTGTCCCAAGTCTCTCCATCATCGTCTGAATCGCCGTCCATAGAGGCGACAGCGTCCTTTGTGAGCGGGGTAGTGGCTGGCAAAGCGTACATGGCCATGGATTCGTGCCAGTCACGCTGGAGTTCTTCGCGAAGTCGCAGTATCTCCTCCTTACGCAAGCGGCGCAGGTGTTCCCTCGCCAGAAACCCACGCACGGAAAGTTGGATGCGTGCTGCCGCAGCTGTCCGTCTTGATCGCTGGTGAGCGAACCAGGGCAGCAGGAAGGTGGCGATCGTTGATCGAGCGTTGTCGCGCAAACTATTGACCTCTGCTCGATCACTCACGACTTGCCTCAGTGGGACACAACTTGCGTGAAACTCGCTAGAATTAGCAGCAGACGGAGCAGTCGAATGTCGGTCGGATGATGCTTGTGTCGGAACCAGTGGTTGCTCGCATGGCTCGATAACTAGTAGAGCGCCAACCAGATCCTCACTTGGCTTATCGTCGGCATACTCGGCCGGCGGGTTCACGTCCGAACAGAACAGAGTAGCGATCACTTCGGGTTGTGCTAGTATTTCGGCATCAACGCCGAACTCAGGCAGTGATTTCAGCTCTATCACTGTTGGGAGTTCGATCTCGGTCTGTTTGCCTGTTTGCTCTGATATTGGAACACGAAATGGCATGTCGCTTGAGCAAATACTCGTGTTCACCGTAACGCAAGTCTCCGCCGAATGTACAGTCCGGAGCAACTCATGCGCGCTGATAGCATTGTCCGATGGCCCAGCTAAATCGCACGGTGAATCGTCACTAAACCGCGCCACATCCGAGACTTTGCCGTCACCATTGCGTTCCAAACCAGCACATTCAAGTTTCCACCGTCGAAACGCTCGCACTAACACGCGGCCAGCTCGATTAACATGCTTTGCATGCTGTCGTTCTCGCTCAACTCGCCGTCGTTCAATCTCGTGCTTCAATTCAAGAGATATTTGCCGTCGTATCTCGTGCCGCCGCGTGCAATGCGCACGGATCGCCACTTGAATAATGCGAGCAGCGCGACGGCGTTCAAAATCCGCTGCTTTTCGATCTCGCTCTGCCTGGCGCACTCGCTCTACCTCCCGACGCCGAGCTTCCCTCTCCTTCATTTTCTCAAACTGTAGATCTCGCCGTTGGTGGTTGGCTAGAACACATCTCCACCAGCACTGCACTATTACCGCACTCATTCGTTGGCGTCGTCGAATTCGTGAAGCAAGGAACCTTCGCGCGAGTCTCTGGATGCGCGCGGCGCTTCGGTACCTCACCACACCTCGAATTGCATTGTTAAGCATCCCGGACAGAGCGCGGCGAGCCACATCGCCAACAAGTCGGCGGTATCGCGCACGAGTCGTTCCTTGCCAACCTGTCTCGGTCTCGGGTTTCACTTGGTTGGAACATTTTCGAACAAGAGGAGCTGATTCTGACTTGGTTGCAACTGGAGGATCCGGAGCGCTTAAGATCTCGCGTTTCTTGGGTATCGGTAGGGTTGCGATAACTTGTGCGACTCTTGTGTCAATGGTGGGAGTAATCACTGGTGATGATCGCTGTAGTGGCGTGAGCTGGACCGGAGATCGCGAAGCAGTCGGCACCACGCAGCCTCTCGTCTGCTCCACGGCACCCTTGGCCAAAAACCGCAATTGTCGCCGACTTCGTGGCTCATTTTCTGCTTCGTGCAGCAATTGATTGACGGCCACGGCGGCTGACCCAGCGGGAAGAACACGGGGTTGAGTCACTCCGCCAGGAACTGGGGGCAGCTTCCCTCCCCATTCTGGTGCTTGTTTGCGGGGCCATGCAGTCGAATCTTTGCAGTGGCTGCGATCATCACGAGCTCGTGGACGTGAGCCGGCAATTCGAGTCGTCATCGCGAGTTGCTCGCATCAAGGGTGTTGTAAAATGAGAACGATCATCTAAATATACCGCGCAAGCCATCCAGATATAGGAACCAGGAAGTTTCCACGTCACCCTCGCTTCTCCTCGCTGTTAGAAGTGAGATACATAGCACATTCGAGCACCGATTGGGTCTAATGCAGCATCTTTGTTGAACTTCATGCCAGACGACTATCGAGGTTTACCACTGTCATACTTCACGCTTCACCGTCAGCTGTCCTATCTCACGGCGCGACGTGTCAGTGGTCGGGATCACCTTGGGACGGCGGCGGCGAGAGGATGAAATCGATTGATTGGCGATTGTCGGAGGGCGAGTCTAGCTGCAGGTCGCCTACCGGCGCCGTGTGGGCTTCAGGCGGAGACAAAAGCAGCATTCCAGGCTCATGCAGTCGCGAGCGAGTCAACAGCTTGGCGACGCCTTCGAGATGGCTCGGGAGCACTCCAGCCAGGGCGACCACCACGTCCAATTCGAGATCGCATCGCACGATGATGCCGTCTTCGAGGTGCATTACCGAGCGCAGCGGACAGGCAAAGGGCTCGTCATTCAACTGAGCGAGCAGAGCCGGGTCCTCGCCAGCTCCTGGGAAGACAATGTCGAGCGTTCGACGACTCAGCCGCCCGATCAGTTGTCCACAGCCTTCGATCATACAGTTGGTGCCGTCGCTCGCTAATACGCGCTCGGACTCGATATGGCTCGCGCTCACCTCGAAGAGCTGCGTGTACAATTGGCTCTGCTCGAGCAGCGTTTGGCGACCCGCCGTCGAGCCATTGATGGTCACATTCTCGTGGGTCTGGCGGTAGAAGAAGGCCTTCTCCTGCGCTGTCCAGCCGTGAAATCGGTATCCGCGTCGGAACAACCGCCAGAACTGTGTCGCCGCCGCGAGCATGCGGGAGTGGAACGCCTCGCGCGCCGCTTGGACGCGCGTGTGCGCTTCGAGCTGCTGGGTGGCTATCTGGATCTGCTGGCGGAGCTCATTCACGTCGAGCATTAGGTTGTAGATTCGCGAGTCGTCCTGCTCTTTCTCTTCCAGCCTCGCGAGCTCAGCCCGGCTCCATCTGCGCTTGCGACGTCGCGTTGCGGGACTCAACCCAGAGGGCACTCCCGTCGACGACGGCGACGGCACCGCCGGTCGAGCGTGCACCTCTGTTGTGATGCTGGGCCTTGAAGCAGCGGCAGACACTACCGTACGTCTCTTGAGCGGGTCACCGGTGGGAGTTGGTGCCATAACCAAATACATTGGCGAACTAAATCGGGCAACAACGTGGTCGACGATCGGCGTGACGGTCAATTCGCAAATGAGATTTCACGGCGGCAGGGACGGACCCACACCACCGCACGACCTACTGGGCACAACAGAGAAGAAAGGACAGTGCCACGGGGGCGTTCCCGGTCTGACCATCCGTTGGTAGGCTCTGGATTTCACCCTTTCGACCGCTCATCCTCGCCGCGTTCAAAGCTGGAGTCTGTATGGAGGGGGGGGGGCTGTGGTCATGTGGACTCAGCGACGCCTGTTACGCTCGCGAGAGAACAAAAGTGTTTCAGTCCCGAACAGATCCATTGAATTCCATGTACGGTACCCTTCAATTGTCTCGCTCCATCTTGTCACCGGTACCCTGCCCAAGAGTAGGCCACGGAAGCTCGGCGAACTTCGGTGATGTTCGCTAGGGGGAGTCCTTCGATGGTGGCGAGGCGTCGTGTGGGACGATGCGCCCATCGCTCCGTCCAGGCACACAACCGCCTGGACTGGCGCGCTGATCCGCTCGAAGTCCCGAATATGGAGATCGCCCGGCCATGTCGACATTATTACGATGCCCATAGACCACACATTTCTCCGCCCGGGCCGCTCCATAGACCCGCATTTTTGACTCGCAGCAGCGCCAGAGGACACTATTCGCGCCTTTATGACGATCATTGGCACGTCAGCGAACACGCGCGAGTTCCGATCCAAGTCCACCGTGAACATCCGGAATTCGCTTGTGTTCGCCCGCACCCACCTGTCCAATCTTCAAGCATTGAGTCGCCGCCGTCCGCCCGGCCGCGCGCTTTACTGTAGTTGGCGTTTTTTCTTCCGGCGACAGTGGCGCAATCATACCGTTTGGCGCGGACACTTCCCACCCATCCGCTCGAACCGGCGCAACTAACGCTGCAACGCAACCAGGCAGGGCTGCTGACACCGCTCAGATACAACTACATCAGACAGGTTCCACGCGACAAATACCCGTACGTTGAAAAAGCAGGGCCATTGAAGGCCGCACTGTATTGAATTTGTCGCAAGGCTGCAACGACTAGGGGCGTCCCAGAGAACTCGAGCCTCGAACTACGCGCCTGGTAGACTGTCGCTGGTGTAACGCGCGTAGAAAACTTATCAACGCCGTTCGCTCGCGGCGCACCGTTTGGCTAGAGAACCAAAGCTAAATCTGGTGCCAGCCACCAACATCGCCACTTCTGCTCGGTCACATCGATGGAGCACGATGGGTAGCACTGCTCCTCGTTCAACGTCTCGTTGGTGTACGTGCTACAAAAGTGTTGGCCTCTATCTGACGAGGCCTGTCAACTGTCCAACGTTTTGCGGATTCCGCCACGGTGTTCGACCTCCGCCAATGTCCGCATACTTACAAAATCTCGATGATATCATCATCCGAGTCTTCGGCTACTTCGACAGGAACCTGCTGGGTAGGACCTCCAACCGCTACTTCGTCGTCCGAGTCCATAAGATCGATGAACCCGCTGCTGTTCGAATCGGCGGCCTTCTGATCGCTGTCCTCGTGGCTACGGTCTGTCGCAACTGACTCACTCTCAGCTGGAGATCCAAACGACAGTAGGATACTGGTATGGGACGGTCCCAACGATGACGACGATTGTATCTTAGCAGCAGCACTTGGGTCCACCGCTGGTGTGTAGCCATTGGCCTTCGCGATCTCATCCCTCAACCATGTGGCGTCATGAAAGTCGACATCGCGCGGAAGCCTTTTAAGCTTCAACCAGTCCAATGTGACTTCCAAGCTCATCGCGCTCACGATATCAGTCAACAGCGAGTTCACTTCGATCGCAATCGTTGCGCCGCATTCTTCTGCACTCCGCTTCAACTTTTGGCAGCCCTCCATGCCGCGACGGAGCACGAGCATATGGCGTTCGCTCAACGGCATCGCAAGACGCTCTCGCCTCCGCATCTCATCTGCTACCTGCTGCTGTCGCTCACGCTCACGAGTCTGTCTCTCCAGATCCTCCGGATTCCAGGTACGCTGCTGTTCCTGTGCAGTTCCCGTTGCAGTTTGACGCTGAAGAAGCCTGGCGATATGCTCCGGCAATTCGCGAGCTGTTGGTGGTGCAGTCACACCTGCTGGAGCAGGGCGGCCAACATCAATGGCTAATGGCAACGAACTTCCCGGCTGCGAGACACCTGGTAATGATGTCGAACCTGGTGCTACAAGCGGGTGCAGCATCGGAGCTCCAAACGGCAGCCGCACGCCACCCACAAACGGATAGGCTCCGCCCATACCTGCAGCAGCAGGAGCAGGCGGTGCGGCAGTTGCACCTTCAGTCAGCGTCGACTGGTGGCAGTATCCGCATTCAATCTTTGTCGGAACTGGGACGTTCGTTGTCGATGTCGGGTAAATCTCGATCGTCAGACGACAGGACTGGCACTGCACGAATAGCATCCCTTCTCGGTTCATCAAGTATTCCCCGCTCTTTCGGAGTCGTCGCACGGCCTTCAAGTACGTATAGCTCTCCATGATCTCCTTCTGCTCAGCCGGCGAGCACTGCTGGTCTAAATCTTCTTCAAACATTGTCTCTTGCTCAAACCAGTCGATAATGCAGCGTTCACGACTGCCACCAGACGCTTCACCACCAGAACCATCTCCTCCATCCGTGTCTGCCATGTCTGACAGAATCCGGCTGAGCACGATGTCGTCTTCAGGTATGGCTTTAGGGTTACTTGGTTCTTCCTGGCCCTGAGAATGCTTCAACGACGCCTCGAAATCATCCATGTTGAAGTAGTTTTGGAGCTCAGCACTCTTGAACCTCCGTTCGGTGGTCTTCTCGTCGACAATGCGCTTCGCCACACCTTCTTTGCGGATTTGAAGGTCATACACTTTCTTCTCCATAGTGCCAGCCGTCACAAATCGGTACACGAACACAGGCTTGGTCTGTCCGAATCGATAGGACCGACACATGGACTGGGAGTCGTTGCACGGGTTCCAGCAGACATCGAAAATGATAATGCGGTTGCCGCCGCACAAATTGATGCCTTCGCCGCCCGCCTTGGTGGATATCATGATGACGTCCACGTCCTCTTCAAGGTCGTTGAACTGACCAATTTGCCGAAAGCGCTCTTGTTGGGGCGTGCTACCATCGATGCGGAGATAATTCAACCGTTTGGAGTGCGATCGCTGTTTCCTGTTGTGCCTGGTGATCAAGTCCCCAATCGTGTCCAAAGTGGGGATACTCTGCGAGAAAATAATGACACGATCGCCGATTTCTTGACACGCAGCCAGAATCTGCATGAGAATCATCATTTTCCCGCTCGCTTCCAGCTGACGCGTAATATACGTCTCCATAAACGTTTGTGCGAAACTCAAACGGTGTCCTTGAGGCTCGTCGGGCTTGGCAGCTTGTGTGGCCGTCGAGTTGAGAGCTTCCAAAAGCTCCAGTTCACTATCGTCCGTCGAATCGCCGCTTTTCGCTTGGTTTTTGGTCGCCACAGGCACAGGATCAACTCCTGCAAAGAAGGGATAGTCATCTTCATCGTCGTCATCCTTCAACGTCCAGTTTCGCCGTTTCTTCGGCGGGTTCTTCTTCGGGTTGCGTGCCTCCTCTTCCAGGCGCCGGTACGTTTCACGCAAAACATCAGGGTGATTTGAGATCGCAAGAGCAACATGAAAGCCACCAAGCACGTCGATGACCACCTTCATTCCTTCTCCCGGCACTTCTGCGATTCGTTTCGGGACACCGTTCTCTAAAAACTGGCGATAGAGCTGCGCTTGCGAGTCAGTCAACTTGCAAAGCAAGACCCATTCCTTCTTCGGTGGTAGCTGGCGGAACAAGTACTGTTGGTCGCGACGAAGTACCAGCGGCTTGAGCTCTCGCGTCAGAACAAACGCACGCTGCCTCGCCAGGCGCAAATCCGCCTCACTGCTGTCAACACACTGCGCATTCTCGATGGGATCCACGAATCGGTTTTTAAACTCGTCCAGTGAGCCGAGGTAGTCGGGACGCGCGAAGTTCACCATCGTCCAGTACTCTTCCAAGTGATTCTGCAGCGGGTAGCCAGTCAATATGATCCGCCGAGACGTCTTCACATGTGAGAGAGCTTTCACGAGCTTGGACTTATGATCGCGAACGCGGTGACCTTCGTCAAGCACAATCAAGTCCGGGCCGGGGTTGCTGAGCAGGGCGTACACCTGCTTGATCAGGTTCGTGTGCTTTGCATTACCCGCAGCGATCTTCTCGTCACCGCTCGACTGGAGAACTAGCAATCGATACAACTCGTAGCCCATTATCAGGATTCCACCTCGCTTGTGCCACTGCTTGACCACATGAACACGGTCAGTCATCTTCTTTTCGCGACTCGACTCCAGCGTCTGCAGTCCCAGCCGCCGGGCTTCTTTCTTGCCAAGCCACTTGACGACCTCAGCCTCCCAGTTGCGAACACAAATCGTCGGCGCAAGAATTAGTACGTGCTTGTGTCGTGGCATCAGATATCCGTCCTCGTCAAGCTTCTTCGCGGAGAGAAAGGCTTGCACCACCGTAATAACCTGCAGCGTCTTGCCTAAGCCCATGAAATCAGCCAGCACGCAGCCAAAGCCGTTTGGCTCCACGGCGATGTGGCTCCACATGAAGCGCGCGCCAACGATCTGGTGCTTCTTGAGCTTGCCGGTAATGTCCGGATGCACAAACACCGGCGCGTCGTCCGTGCCTTCCTTCCCAGTCGGCAGTGTGCCATCCACATTGGCGTTCAGGCAAACACGCGGCACGCCGCCGTCCTCGCCAGCCGCCAGTTGGTCCTCGCTCAGGTTCAAATCAAGCCGCCCAGCTCGCGCACGCTCGGCCTCTCGCGCCTTCCGCGTCGACTCGTCCAGGTTCTCGTCGGTGATGATCTCCGCGAGCTGCTTGCGCCGGTTGCGGTTCCGTTTCCGCGCGCGGTCGCCGCGCTCCGATTCGTCCTTCGCCTTGCGCTTTCTCTTCTTCGGACGCTGCTCGATCGCCTCGCCGTCGCTGTCGAGCACCATGAGGTCTTCATCGCCCGCCTCGTCCTCCTCTTCGTCCTCCTCCGACTCGCTCAACTCCTCGCTCTCGCCCGTCTCGCCGTCACCCGCATCGTCGTCGCTGCCGCCATCGTCGTCACCTTCGTCGGCGCCTGGAGCCCACTCGGCCTCGCCCTCGCTCGCGTCCTCGTCGCGGTCCTGGGGACGGTGCGGTCCCCGCGGGGGACTGTCGCTCTCCATCAGGTCCACCGAGTCCGGCGTGTCCGCCATGCTCCCGGACGCTCGGCCTTGCCGCTCGGGTTGGTTTCCCTTGGTTCCTTCTGCGCGCAACTTTCCACCAGGTGCAAGACTGAGGCGACCACCACTCTGCTCATCTGCATACATCGCTCCAGTCAGTTCAAAACGTACCGTTTCCGCCTGAAATACTGGCCTGTTCAAGATTTCCCGCGCTTTTCTGCCGTGGCCCGCAATACATGGTGCATTGTTTGACTCAAGAAAGCTTCAACATGAGACACAAAATGCGCAGAAGAGACAACGGCGCACTCGCCTCGCTTCGATTCAGCGCGTGCACATCCAATTAATCATCAATAGTGAACCAAGTGTTTTGCACAACCTCGAGCCTGGACTGCCACCGCACCCGCGGCTTCCGTCCGCTCAGAGGACAAACTCATACAGGATCTCATCCGGAGGCAGATTGGCGTCCGCTTCCATCAGTGCCGAGGCGTCGTCCCTCCCTGCTCCTGGTGCCTGGTCCATGGCGCAGCTTGCAGGAGCAATCTTTCCGTCGCGGTCGCTGCTGCTATCGCCCGGTGCTTCATCACAACTCGGGTTGACCGATCGAACCAACTCGCGCGCCGAGGCGTCTGCGCGCACTGGGCTTGAGCTCGAACTCTCAACCGACGACTGTTTGTCCTTGCTGTCGAACGAGCTCGTCATCTCCTTCCAGGTCTTAGCGCCAGCCTCGTCGACGCTCGTCCCGTCCTTGGCCAGCTGGAGCCATGCGTCCGCACTCTTTGACATGAAATCCTGCGTCGCCGCCATCGACTCGACATTCTGTGCGCGAGCGGCGTTCATACATCGATAGTACTCTTGCACTTGCTGGCGCTTCAGCTGTCGCTGGTGCTCTAACGCCCGGGTTCGCGCTTGCATCAATCGGGGATCGCCATCACGGAACGGAGTCGCGCCAAACACAGGAACTGTCGCAATGGCCTTGTTGTTCCCGTTCGTTACGGCCATCGTGCCGTTCGGGAGCATGACGAACCCAGGGTAGCCGTGAGCAGCAGCCTGGGCCTTCATCTTGCCCGCGGCAACAGCAGGCGTTGTCGCGTTGCTGACAACCTCGGCTGCTCTCGCCTCGGTCGCTGCCGATGACGTCCCATCACTGGGCTGAGCCATGCTGAGACCCGCGGTCGAGGCTGCCTGCGCGACTTGGCTCTGCAGCGATGCTGTTTGCAGCTGCGACTGGGTCACCTGAAGAAGCTGCTGCTCGTACACTCGCTGGCGGAAGATAGCGGCCAGGCGTTCTCGCATCGCGCCAGCACCGCCAGCGATGTGAACGTCGTTCGGAGGTGGGACGGCTGTTGCACCGACCGCATTTCGAACTGGGCGTTGGTTCACACTCGCCGCTGTCTTTGTCGAACTCTTCTCGACCTCCTCGCGCTGCTTCCGCCGCTTGCGCAGTCGCCGCAATTCGTCATCATCACTCGCGTCGTCGTCTTCTTCCTCTTCGCTGTCCTCGTGGTCCGAGTACTCCGAAGCAGACGACTGGTCCTCATTCTTGCCGCGACGACGCGTGCTTCGCTTCGCCTTGGCCGGAACCTTAACCGGCACTTTCCGGTCTTGGTGATCGTCGACTGGAGTCTCGTCAGCTACGGCACTTGGAACCTTCTCGGCTTTAATCCGTGACGGCGGTCCACCAGTCGGCGTTGGCAGTCTAGCCGCCGTCGACTTCGCTTCGGTTGCCTCGCTGCCGCTGTCCTTTCGAACTCTGGCGCGTGTACTTCTTCTCACGGCCGGACTGTCTTGCTCCTCGTCCACTACAGGCTCAACCTTCACCGGCTGGACGTCATTGGCAACGTCTTCCTGCTTGCGCGGTGCTCTCGGCGACGCTGGCTTGGCCGACGTCGAGGAGCTGCGCTTGCGCTTCTCGGTGTTGACCTTGATGTGCCGCAGCCGCGGGGACTTCTGCTTGCTGCAGCTCTTCTTGGGAGCCCCCACGTTCGCAAACAGCGACTGCTCGCCATCCCAGCTGGTCATCTTCTTGGCAACGGCACCTGCAACCGACATGGGACCATCAGTTGACGACACTTCAGAATCTCGTCACCCTACCGCCCGAGCTCGTACCCGTGCGACTGCCGTGCGCCTCGATGATCTTGGGCGTGATCCAGTTGTCGTACCGCGCGTTCCAGCCCATGTAGTGCACGAACAGTCGCTGCTTCTTCGGGTCCAGGTCCAGGATCCGCGCCTCCGCCCACCGGTCCTTCTCAAAGTTGACGTCTATGAGCAGCTCGAAGCCGTGCAGCCGCCGCACGTCGTCTGGGTCGTCCTCCGTGTCGCTCATGCGGTTCTCGCCCGCCGCGTGGTTCTCGCTAACCGCCTCGGCCTCCTCCGGCCGGCGCTTGGACTGCTTCTTGCTCGGCTTGCTGGGCGAGCCGCCGCTCTTCGTGTGCAGCTTGGGTCGCACCTTCGGCGCATTCTCGCCCGCCTCAGGCGCTGCCTCTGGCAGCGTCGACCGCAGCAGCCGCCGCGTCACGTACGAGCTCATGGGCGTCGGCGTCGGCGTCGCGCGGCGCTCCGCAAAGTGGTCGGCCCGCGGCCGGCGAGCTGGCGGCGCTTGGCGCGGCGTCCAACGTCGAAGTAATATGGCATCCCCTAATCCGAAAGGTCGCAAAGAGGTTTCCGTGGAAGAAAAGCGGATCTTTTTCCGGAGATTCCGGCAAGTCCGCGGTACTGCTTGCCACAAAAGATTACACACACAAACGAGGAGTGCGGTACCTCTCTGATTTGATGCACGACACTTTTCCCATGTCCCCAACAGTGACGGGACGGCAGCGTCCCATCAACATTGCCAACTATTCGCAATTTACGATAGCAGCCGCGACCACCAGAGACTCGTCATACTGCAGTCAAGTGTGTACACTGTCAAATGTAAATTGATGGATTCTGAACAGCCACAATCCACGCATTTCAGTAATTTCCCGCAAAACCGCGTCGCAGCATTGTATCTTGGGTGGTCACCACCAACGGACCTCATTGCACCTCCATCACCTTCGCCAAGTTTCCTGCTCCTGCTCCTCCATGACGGCCAGCGGCGCGGCGGACGCGCCCGTGGCGGCCTCGCCCAAGCTCAAGCGCGATGACATGCAGCCGCTGATGGCGCCCGGTCCTTCGTCGCCGCCGCCGCCGTCGTACGCGGAGGAGGCGCGCACGATCTGGGACATGGGCTGGAAGGTGAGCGTGACCACCTTCTGCCGGCTCTCGCTCTCGACCATCAGCACGGCGTTCCTGGGCCACATCGGCTCGCGCGAGCTCGCGGCCGCGGCGCTCGCGGGCATCTGGTGCAACGGCGTGCAGATGCTCGTCTTCGGCTTCGCGTCCTCCATCTGCACGCTGTGCGGCCAGGCGTTCGGCGCGCGCAACTTCGCGCTCGTGGGCATCTGGCTGCAGCTCGCGCTGCTGGCGCTGACTGTGCTCTCGGTGCCCGTCATGGTCTCCTTCTTCTACGTCGACCGCATCCTCGGCGCCGTGACGGACGACGAGGCCGTGCTCCAGCTCGCCGACACGTACGCGCGGCTGCTCGTGCCCACGGTGCTGCCCCAGGCCGTCTACTGCGCGCTGCGGCAGTACCTGCAGGCGCAGGAGATCGTGACGCCCGCGACGGTCATCAGCATCGCGAGCGTCGGCGTCTGCCTGCTCGCCAACTACGCGCTCATCTACGGCTGCGGCCCCATCCCGGCGCTGCACTTCATCGGCTCGCCCATCGCACAGTGCGTCGCGTCCATCTTCCAGCCCTGCGCGCTCGTCGCCTACGCCTTCTGGTACAAGCGCTACCACGAGCAGACGTGGGCTGGCTGGGACCTGCGCGCGTGTCTGCAGTGGGACCGCGTGCGCGCCTTCACGGCGCTCTCGCTCGGCATGACGCTCAACTTCGCGCTCGACGAGTGGGTCTACAACGCGCTGTCGGCCATCGCCGGCTCGCTCGGCGCGCTCAACCTCGCGGCCTGCAGCGTGCTCTTCAACCTCTGGGGGCTCATCTTTGGCGTCTACTGGGGCTTCGGACTCCCCACGCAGGTGCGCGTGGCCAACTTTCTCGGCGCCAACGCGCCGGAGCTCGCGCAGCGCACGCTCAAGGTCGGCTTTGCGCTCGGCGGCGTGGCGGCCGCGCTCGCAGCGCTCCTGGTCATCGTGTTCCGCGGGCCGATCATCGCCTTCTTCACGCCGGACCCGGTCGTCGCGCAGCTCATCGAGGACGCGCTGCCCATCTTTTGCCTCGCCGTCTTCGTCTCGGGACTGCACATCATCCTGGCCGCCGTCGTCGAGGCCATGGCGCTCGCGTCGACGCTTGTGATCATCACTTTGGTCGGCTCATGGATCATCATGTTGCCCGTCTCGTACCTGCTCGGCATCGTGCTGCACGGCGACCTCGACGGTCTCTGGTGGGGCTCCGTGTGCGGCGAGACGGCCAAGTTCGGGCTCATGGCCGGCGCGCTGATCCGCATCGACTGGCGCGAGATGGCGCGCCGCGCCGTCGCGCAGGCCGAGGGCGACGTGCTCGACGTCGACGAGATGGAGGAGGACGTGACGCTGCGGTCGTCGTCACTCGGGCCGCTGACGCCCACGGTCGCAGGCTCGACGCAGGTGCTCGCGATCCTCAAGACGCCGCGCCAGGTGCACCACCACCCGCACGTCGGGGCCGAGCTCGAGGACGGTGGGCTGCGACGCAGCCTCTCGTACGGCTCCACTGGGTAGATGTATAGCAAGGCCGCGCACAGTTCGTAGATGAAACCAACCACTGACGATATAAGCCCTGCCACTTCAAGTTGAGCTGTCCATGTTGAAGCGACGGTGCGTCGACTGGCAATACGTTGAGTCAATCCGCCAGTGAACGGCTCGCCCAGTTAGCAAAAGGTGGACGCTCTGATGTGATCGCGCTGACGAGCGTTTGCTATCTGGAATAAGAGATTAACGCGAGCTTCTTCTCGCTTATAACGTACAGGGTCGGGGCCTCGCAATGTGATCCCCGAGGCTTTTGAACGGCAGCATTTTCGAGACTGGTTTGGACGAGTGGCTCACGGACTGGACGGCGCCGTTCCCATGTGCTGCTTGCAGAAGTAGTTGTGCTTCTGGTACGAGCGCCGGTTGCAGCCCTCCACTTTGCACCGGTTGCCGCCGCCGTGAGCCCAACAAAAGCCGCCCGGCGCCGCCACCTTGGAACACCCAGGCGCGTCGCAAATGTGGCCTGTCGCGGTCGGTAAACAACCATCCGTGAGCAACTAACCGGCAGATAGCAATGGACCGATAGCAAGTTCACATACCGCCGCCGTGAGACCAGCAGTACCCGTAGCGCTTGGCCTTGCTCGTACACCCGGCCACCTTGCACAGCTTGCACCCGCCGTGATGAAAGCATCGGTTATATAACCTCGCGCCGTGCGTACAGTTCGGATAGGTACACCTCGAGCCGCCCTGCAGGATAGCAAAACACGCCGAGTTAGCATCTACAGAGGTCCGCCTCAAATTTGCTAACCAGTGCGAGCGTACCCCGTGGCGGACGCACCGGCCGCGGGACACGGCCGCACGTCCGCAGTCCGACTGCGCGCAGATGGACGACTTGCGGATCCGCATCTTGCCGTGGTGGTTGGCCTTGGATAGCAACTGCGTCACGCGCTTCTCCATGAACCCGTCGCTGGTTAGCAAACTGCGGCCGCCGATGTGCAGGTCGGAGAGCCGTGCCTCCTCCTCAGCAATGTCCTCGTCCTCCGCGGCCTCCGCGCCCGCCGCCTCGCTCGCCGCCGACTTGCTCAGCGGCGAGAGCGTCGGCGAGTCGCTCGAGCTGCCGCTCATGCGCGGCGAGTGCGGCGCGTCCGACGGGTTCAGGATGAACGCGAGCGCGCCTTTGGCCGCGTCCTCCTGGACCATTTTCGCTAGCCGTGCGCTTGCTAACCCGTGCGCTTGCTAACCCGTGCGCCGTTGCTAACCGGATAGCAAATCGCGGAATGGCTTGAGGATCTGCGCCGCGAGTGCACCGGCAAGCGCCGGCACTCGCATCCTGAAGAGAACCCTCGCGCCAAGCGACCAGCCGGGAAGCGGGGCGGCCTCCGTCCCCTCCCCCTTCCGCGAGGCGGCACTTCCGATTGGTCCACAGGGCCGTGACGCTCTGCGGATCACCGTCCAAGGGGGGGGATGGAGGACCGCCGCATCAGTTTGCCCCAGCCACAAACCGAGCTTCACTATAGGAACGTGAAGCAGCCGTGTGCTAAACTTGGGCTAAACTGGAGCGGAAGTGCTAAAGCGCGGGCAAAAACAGGCACATGCCTTCCGATCAGTTCAGGTGTTGGGGGTGGGCTGCAACACCCGAACAGATTGTGGTGCAGTTCCCTGGATTCCTCACTGGCATACTGAAAGCAAGTCAATCACCGCCACCGGCACACATAGCTACATTGAAGCGATTCCCCGACAGATTTGCCGGTGCCATGGAAGTGAGCACGAAACCCTCAACTGGTTCCGGAACAAGTTTCCTTGAGGGAAATCCTGTCGCCTGGCAGAGCAACCATCCTCCGTGGGCGGCGTTCTCTCGCTTCTGGACCTGCTCGCGGCACATAAACTGCCGCATTGGCTCGGAGAAACGGGCAGGGTTTCCACCCAGGTTGAGCGTAATTTACTCGAGTCTGTCACCCGTAGTTTACGGAACCTCCTCAATCCATCAGCAGCAGCGATAAAACCCTGAAGTTTACCGTAAACTTCACCGGAACTTGACCGTCGCTGCTCGAGAACCGGCACGACCATCCGGAACGACCGGCGTGACGCGCCGCGACGCGTCCTGCTGAGACCAGTTCGCGGCTCAAGACGCTCCCTCGCCATGACGGCGAGTTCTTCCTCGACCAGTCCATCTCGCGGACGGCCCGCAGCCCACCGAGGCTCGAGCATGGAGATATAGTGCTGTAGGTATGCAGTTTGGACAGTAGACACTGGTCATTTAGTCGCTCGCGCATGCTCCATTGTCTCTCTCTCTGATCCTTTGGCTCGCTGGAACTGGATCGGGCGGAATCTCGATGGATTCCCAGTCACCACAGGCGATGATTTTGGAGATGCTCAGGTGATTCTCGCCAGTTCTGTCGGCTGTTGGCGTCGCTGTCGCCATGTTCTTCGACTTGACGGGTGGCGGGTTGGCCAGGTACAGCGTCGCGGTCGACACGCCCAGTGGCGACGGCCGACCCGCTCGACGTCACCGCCGTTGATGCCCGCGCATTCACGAGCGGCTCCCCCCTCCCCAAAATACACCAACACGAAGGATTCTCCCCGAACGCCGCGCACGCCCGAGCCGTCACGCGGCGCGCGGGCCACTCAGCGCGCCGGACCTGGTTGACGCACGCCGGCAGGCGGCGCGGGGATGCGCGCGGGATGCGCCCGTCTTCTGCCCGAGCCGCTGCTTGCCAAACACCGGGCGGCGCCATCCCCACCGCCCGCGTCCAACACTGGAACGGCCTGCGACCTGGCCGGTGTGCAATGACACAGTGCCTTGATGGAGAAACCTATCGATCAATGAGGGCGTCCTAAAAGCTCGAATAAGTCAATGAGGGCGTCCTAAAAGCTCGAAAATTCCAAATGTGTGGTGGTGATTGGCTTGGATTGACTGACTCGCCAGCGTCCGGTCCTAGACTAATAAATAGGCTAACAATGCACTCGCGGGTGACGTACGCGTTCACTGCTGCGCGCTGTAGGCCGCGTGCGCCTTGCAGTAGTAGCCGTGCTTCTGGTACGAGCGCTTGGCGCATCCCTCGAGCTTGCAGCGGTTGCCGCCTCCGTGTGCCCAGCACAAGCCGCCCTGCGCCGCCACCTTGGCGCACCCTGGGGCTCCGCAGATGCGGCCACCGCCGTGCGACCAGCAGTAGCCATAGCGCTTGGCCTTGGACTCGCAGCCGGCGGCGAGGCACACGGTCGAGCCGCCGTGCTGGAAGCAGCGGTTGCGCAGCTTGGCGCCGTTCGTGCATCCCTCGACCACGCAGCGCGAGCCGCCGCCGTGGCGCACACAGCTGCGGCGTGACACGGCCAGGCTCGTGCAGCCCGCGACCTTGCACAGCCGCGTCTTCTTGGCCTTGAGCTTGCCTAGCGGCGCGTGGGCGCCGTCCTCGTCCGCGGACTGCTCGCCCTCGGACGACGTGGCCATCCCCACGCTGTCGGCCGCGGATGGCGTCGGTGACCGCGCCTGCAGCGCCGCCTGCGCCTGCAGCAGCGACCCGAAGAGCGACGGCAGCGCCACAGTGGACGAGGAGCAGGCGACAGAGGCCCGCGGCCGCTTGGCCGGGCCGCAGAGCGACGGCAGCGGCAGCTCGCGCTTGCGCGGCGCGAAGAGCGACGGCAGGTGCACGACTGGCGCCGCCATGACGGGGGACGGTGCCATGGCGGCCGACACCGGCGCCGGGTTGAGGATGAAGTCGAGAGCACCGGGCATTGAGAACCGGGAGGTCGAGAACCGATGGGATCGAGAGAGAATCGATCGGATCGAGAGAGAATCGAGAATCGACGACGACGGAGCGAATTCGGAAGTGGCGTGCGACTGGGGGCGGGGGGCCGGGGGCCGGGGGCCGGGGGCCGGGGGCCGGGGGAGATTCGTCCCCCGTCCCCGGCCGCCTGCGCCGCGGCAACTTTGCGGCCGGCCGCGGACCGGGCGGATCCACCCAATCACGCGCGCGCGGCCGGCCACCTTGGCTTTTTCTGCCGCCTGGCGCGGTGACGTGGGAACGAGCCGCGCGTGGACGGGCGCCCCCCGCCGCGCGCCGAGCCGCCGGCGGAAGCGGCGGAACGCCGCCGAGACGCGCGCGGCGACTGGGCCCCCGGGGGCCAATCAGCGCGCGCGGGGACCAATCGCTGGCAGGCCGCCGCGGCGTGGCCCAATCGCCAAGCGGCGTCGACTTAGTCAGCCTCCCGCGATGAGAACGCGGATGGGGGGAGTGCGCGGGAACGATACGGTACGCTTCCGTACCGTAGAATACAACACCAGAACATTTACGAGGAGAGCGCGAAGGCGTCGACTTTAACGACACTTGTCGACTTTGAGCCGGATGGCGACTTTTTCCGGTTCCTCGAAAATTTCCCAACTCCTTACTCGCAATGCACAATCGCGCAAACTTTCCTGGAGACAGACTGTCGACTTAGTGATCGCTGACCCCCACTATCGCGCGCTCGTTAGAGCCAGTCGACACCAACCATAGAGTGGCTGTGATTCGGCGACAGTAAGTTGCGTGTCCGCTCCGCCGTCGGAGATTCAAGTTGGCCAATGCCGGGGGGAGTTTGCTAACCAACTCACTTGGAGTTTGTATACCCAAACACTGTGGTCTCGACAGTGGGTAATATGCGACGCGGCAACGTGCCCGCCGCGCGCCAGCTGCTGCGGCCGCCACACCGTCTACGGTGCGCAAAGCGAGGCCGTGATGCCGCATCCAGCCACACCAGTTAGCAAATTAGCTCAGCCTTTAGCAAGTTAGCACACCGCGTAGCAAGTTAGCCACACATGGCAAGAATTATGACCACCAATCCACTGGCCGAGGCGCGTCCGGTGCTTTGTCCGGTGCTTTGGCACGTGCTTCAGCCTGCTGGTTCAATGACAAAGTGAGCCCCCACCCGTTTGCGCATCTTTGTCGGCGGCGAGAGGGACTCCCGGTTGAATTGGCGGGTGCCTCTGGCTCTCTGAATCTCATTTGATTCGCATGAGACATGGAGCGGCTTCAAGGACCGCCCCTGCGCGCCAGCCAGCGCTCGCGCATTCACATGGGACAGACCACGCAGTTGGACCGCGAATACGAGCAGTCATATATTGCCCGTGCCGGTGCAGGAGCTGTCTTCTGCGCTCCATGCGGTCAGCCACGCGGCTGGCGGGCGTGATAAATTTCGCCCGCCGTCAGCAAGCCGCTGTGGGCTCCGGACCACTCGCCGCCGCTGTAGACGGATGGCGCGGGCGCCGCCTGGTCGCATGCAGGCCGCCGTGGTTGCCGTCGGATAGACAAGCGCTCCACGCCAGCGGATTGCATGGCCGCCGGCGCGTAGAGGAGCAGGTGGGCGAGCCCGCACGTGCGACGAGGCAGTCGGGCCATGCTCGATAGGCCATGCCGTCGGATCGAGAGTTGAAATTACATTCACGCCGGAGCGAGAGAGATCCAGTCCGCCGCCGTGTGCTTCTAAACACGTGATTAGACTCGGCCGGCGCACAGTCAAGCGCGGACGGAGCGCGTGATTGGATGAGCACTTCGTCGTGTTGCGAGTGTATGCCAGGGTCCAAGATTCGAGCTATGGAAATGGACAACACCTCCTGGAGCCGGCACTCGCCCTCCCCTCCACCAAATGCGCTCTTGACGCACTTGGGAAGGCCATCACTTTCCATCTGCAGATGCAGTTTAAATTCGATTGTCCGTTGGTAAAAACTGAAGATGCATTTGCCAGTCGATCTTCAGATATCGCGGTAAATTACATGGTAACATTCCGAAGAACAATGCAATATAACCGTAGATTACGCCACTCTGAACCGGATAGTTCCGGTGTTGTCGGGATACACAAGGCGCATCCTCCTTGAGCCACAACACCAGCACACATTGGCCGACGGCAGCCACACTTCGACGTTGTTTGCACATCCATCCACTCTACGCACGCGTCTTGGCCTTGCACCCGTGATTTGCCGCCGGCGCCTCCGTCGCCTCCTCCCCTGTTGAATCTCCGCTCTCGCTCGGAGCACCATCCTCTTCGTTCGCCGTGCTGGCTGACGCCTGCGAGTCTTCAACGCCCTCGTCGCCGTTGTCTTCGGACCAATCCTGGCCCGACGATGACGATTCCGAACCCCAGCTGCTGCCTTCGCCCTCGGTCGATGTCTCCGATCCCCACGAGTTGCCCTCGCCACCAGTGGACGCCTCACCACTCGACTGACCGCTCGACGGCCCGCTCGACTGACCGCTCGTCGTCGTTGAGCCAGCACTGCTCGTGCTGTTGGACGAGACTGAACCGCCGCACTGCTCGATCTCGGCCGGGATGCCGTACATGTAGCGCGTATAGCCCGTTTCGTCGTCGTACTTGACTTCCTCGGTCACGAGGTCATTCGTGTCGAAGTAGTAGCACTGGTCACTCGACTTGCCCTCCATCTCGGTCACGCGGTCGCCGCCCGTGAACGATGGACACGAGGGCTTGCTGCCCGAGCCGGACGTTGTCAGCTTGATGTCGGCGCAGGTGCGGTAGTTGCCCGTGGTCCAGCCGATGTTGCCGTAGCTCGAGCCGGCCGCGAACCACGTCCACTGCAGCACGTAGTCGCCGGCGTCCAAGTAGTCGGGCAGCTTGATGTTCGTGCCACACTTGATCTCGTTGTCGGCCGTGCCGGAGTCGTCGCCGCAGTAGACGTCGTCGCACTGCTTCAGGTCGCAGTCGACCTCGCGGCACACGTACGTGAACGTGCCGGCGTCAAAGTTCTCCTTGCTCTCTTCGCCCGACGGCACCATGGCGAATCGGATGAAGCCGCCGATGTGGTTGTTGCGCGACCACTGCACCTGGATGGACTCGCCGGCCTCAAACTCGGTCACTGTGCCAGGGTACGAGCTGTCGCACACGCCGGTATTGTCCATGTCGTTGATCGTGTCGGTTGTACGGCCCGTCGGAATGGTCATGTAGCCGTGGCCGTACACTGCCGCTGGCAGGACGGCGGCGACGATCGCTGTCACAAGAGAAGGCTTCATGGTAGGGTCGTCGAGCTTGGTGCAACGCGGTCAAGTTGAGAAATGACACAAGGACACGAGCCTCGTCCTCCCGGTGGCGGTGTGGTCGAGACTAACGAGATAACTAAAAAACGACGACGGATGGAGCATTCTCGGAATCCATGCGATGGCCGTTCATGTGGCGACCGCGCTATCGGTGGCGCACACACTTCGCGCTGTAATCAGAGGGCCGCAACTCCATGTGGACGAGCGCACTTCGCTGTTCAGAGCGCATGTCAGGCTGTGGTTGCCCTCGGACGGCGAAACCCGCAGTCAGTGGGCAAGCGCCAGTCGCGAAAAGGAGAGAATTGGATAGGCAGGTGGTGCGTCAAGCAGACTTGGGTGTCGTCGCAACCATGATACGGCGCCACATGGACACCCTAGTCGCAAACGAAATTGAGCGATATCAGGTGTGTCAAATATGTAGATCGTTCAATTTGATGTCGTCCCAAATGTTCTTACACAATTATTACCTGATAATACACCATCAACGGCTAAAATTGATAAATATTTGTCGGAGCTATTTAGCAGTCGCGACGCCGACGCCATCTGTCCACCTCGGTGTGAGCAGCAGATCACCAACGTGTGGCCCAGCGCCGACTTGGCTGCTTCTACGCCCTGGATATTTTCAGTATCGCAAGCAGAGATGTAGCTTTGCTGCTTTTACTCGGTCAAGTTGCTGTTCATGGCCTTTTGCCTCTCCCTGCAACCGCTGTTCTTGATGAACCATCGATCGCCGTGCTGCCGAGTCGGCTGCCGACTGTCGACTGTCGACAGGCAGTAACTTCGGTCGACGGACAGCGATGCAGTGCTGCTCACAGACACTGGTCGAGTTCAATGACAGTGCTACGTTAGTTGTGGCAACCAACATGATGCAGGTGTGTGACCATCCCGCAGCTCGAAGGTCGAGCCTCATAATATGAGGCTCGAACCGAACCGATTGGACAAAACTACTCGATCTTCGCCTCTGATTCGCCAATATTTTTGATAATCGTGCGTGTCGCTGTCACTATGCTCCAACACTCGAACCACACAAGATGGCGCCGCCCGAGGTGGACGAGACTGGCGTGCCGATGGGAGTGGAAGCGGCCGTGCGGCGCCTGCGCCAGGACGTGCAAGACTTTTGGTCGCCGCTGCACCGCATCCCACGCGTGGACGCGTTGGAGCTCTCGCCGCTGCGCTTCCACCGCGAGTTCGTGTCCCGTAGCGTGCCGGTCGTGATCACCAACGCCATGGAGTCGCCGCAGTGGCGCCATGTGCGCGAGCAGTGGCAGAGCGATGCCTACTTGGTGCAGAAGGCAGGCGACGCGCCGGTGACCGTGGATGTGACTCCTTTCGGACTCGGCGACGCCGTGCTCGAGCTCGACGGCCATCCTGAAGCGATCTTCGTCATGCCCGAGGAGCGTCAGATGACCATGAAGGGCTTCCTGGAGGTCTTCCGCGACCGCGAGGGCTTCGACGGAGTGCCGTATCTATCCCACCAGGTCAGAGCGTCCACCTAACCTGATTGAAGCGTCCGCACGACGGTTACGGAGGACATACTGACTCACATTCGAAGTTATGGGTTGCAGAACGACAGTCTGCGCGATGAGTTTCCCGAACTGTACGAGGACGTGCCGGCGTTCCTCGAGCTCGGCAAGGAGGCGTTCGGCAACGAGCCGGACGCCGTCAACATCTGGATCGGCGACGAGCGCGCTGTGTCGAGTATGCACAAGGACCACTATGAGGTATCGAGCATCCCGCTGAGGTTAGCATTCAGTCGTCGGACTTGCTAACATCGTCGGTTCTCCCGCCATCAGAACCTGTACTGCGTCGTGACGGGCCAGAAACACTTTACTCTGCTGCCACCGGCCGACGTGGCGTGTCTGTACGAGCGCGAGTACCCGTCCAACCGGTACCGCCACGAGCAGAGCGCGCCGCCAGCGGACGAACACTCGCACAACGTCGTGGACCTCGCGGCCACACGCCGCTTCCACGACCGATACCCGCAGCACGCTTCGTGGCGCATCCACTCGTCTCCGGACACTGGCGACACCCCATGGATTCCAGTCGACCCGCTAAAGATCGACTCGGCCAAATTCCCGCTCGCGGCGCTACTGAACCCGATCGAGTGCGTCGTCAACGCCGGCGAGGTGCTCTATTTGCCAGCCATGTGGTACCACCGCGCCGCGCAGCTCTGCCCGACCATCTCGGTCAACTACTGGCACGACATGGAGTTCGACTGCCGCTACGTGTACTTCAACCTTGCGCACGAGCTTGGCGCCATTGTCGCCACCGCCACCACTTCGTCGAGTCAACATCCTCAAGAAGTGCAGGAAGAAGGTGATACCAACTGAATGGATGGGATTGTGGGTGCTATTACCGTACTTGAATTGTGGTCGTCTACGAATTATACACTGCTTCTCGGCGGCCGACGCTCGTGGGGAGGTCCGGGCTGCAGGCGCGTGCGTACTGAGTTTGTTTGATACTTGGCGGGTGGGTTGCTTGCCTCGGCCGGGAGTGGGGGCTTGCAGCGGCTCATAATTATCCTAATCCGTGTCTACTGTGGCCTCGCGAGCCTAAGCCGAGGTGTGGCTGCCGCTGCTGCTGATCGAGACGGCCGAGACGGGCAACGACGCGATGCCGGCGTCCCAAGACGAAAAGTTCTTGGCCTCCATGACGCACTCGACGCAGAAGGGGAGCGACTTCTGCGTGATCGACTTGCCCATGTCCACCGACACCTTCTTGTGCACCGTGCACTTGGTGCAGAACATACGGCGGCACACCTGGCACGACGAACCCGTGTGCACCACGCCGAGCTTCGAGAGCGACTTATCGCACGACGCACACCGCGAACCACTGCCCACCGTGCCGTGAGCCGCGTGGCCCGACCGGAGGCGCGCATCCTTGGCGCGCGTCATGAGCAGCATGAGCTTCTTGACCAGCGCGCACTCGGTCACGTTGAACTGCGCGAGCACGGCGTCCGTGAACAGAGTGACGCCGATGCTCTCAAACATGTCGCCGCCGGGGTCGGCGAACGCGCGCGCGAAGACCTCGACGCTCGTCTTGGAGTGCTGGCGCGAGATGATGCACGTCGATGTGTTGCCGCGGATGATGCCGCGGTCCGTCAGCTCCGGCACCTGCTCGATCGGGTAGCTGTGCAGCAGCAGGTACGACACGCGGTCGCCGTTCGAGTCGAAGGCGATGCCTGAGGCCTCGAGGTACAGGAAGTCGCGCTGCTTCATGAACGGCCCAAACAGCCGCGTCGTCCACTTGACGCCGAGAAACCGGAACGGGTCCTCCTCGCTCGGCGTATGGATCCGCGCGAGCAGCTTCATGTCGTCGTATTCGTCGCCCAGGTACGAGTTGCGGAGCCGCCAGCGAGTGAGGTTGTCCGCCAACCCGCCGAACGCGAGGTCGAACAGGTCGCCGTCCATGATGCCCGTGACGACGACCATGGGGATGTTCGCGGGTCGCACGGCGTCCAGCAGCGAGTCCTCCGTCAGGTAGTCGGTCGACGGCCCTGTGCTTGACGAGCTCGACGAGCCCGACTTGTGCGAGTCGACTCCCGGACGCACGTCATGCGTGTCGACCTCGGCCAGGTCGAGCAGGTGCGGCCTGTCCGGCAGCGACTTGCTCACCTTGCGCGACCGGTACACGTGCATGCGCTCACGCGAGCGCAGGAACTTCCACCGGTCAGGGTCGAGTCGCCGGCCGCTCGTGATGAAGTCCTCCATCACGTGCAGCGTCTCGGCCACGAGCTCGTCGCTGTACTGCACGATCTGCTCCTCCTGTGCCGGCGTGAACTCGAGCGTCTCTGGGAAGACGCCGGCGGGGAGCGTGAACTTCATGCTGGTCATTCACGGAGCGCCTCTGAACGCGGAGGGGAGTTGGACGTTTCTCACCGCCGCCTGCTACGCAGTGCGGTAAACTCCACCAAAGCGAGAGTGGCCGCCGCCCACGGATTCCAACCACAACGCAGCACGGCGTAGGCGGCGGGGGGAGCTGCCGCGAAGCCTCACGCGCGTGTGGGGGGAGGAGGAGGGCGACGGGGCCGCCGGCGCGAAGCGAAGCCGCTGCTGCTCTGGCAGAAGAGGCAGGGAACGCGGCCGGAGAAGGGGGCGGCGCGCCGCGAGACAGGCCGCGAGCCCAGCCATGTCAGCGCGAAAGCCTCGTGCGGTTCGGACGCGCACGAAGCCATCCTCGTTCGGCGCAGAAGCGCTCTCGACTAAGTTTCGACTCGCGGTGATGGGTCTAGACCCAGGTGGCGCAGCGGAGCCCACCAGCTGGACGGGTCTGCGTGGCGGAGACTTGAGCAACGTGCCACGGTACATGCTACAACACCTCGACCGGCCTTGGGACACGAAGAAAGCATGAAGATGTGGCGGAGGATGCGCCTCAGCAAAGATGCGACTCGATGGCTCCGCTGGAGCTTGGCAGGTGCGGCGGCCTGGAGCGTGGAGCTGGGCCGGCCTGGCTCTCGCTCGGCGGGCCACAGCGAATATTCGCGGGCCGTGGGAGCGTCGGTCGCAGCCTGCAAACATGGCCATCGACAAGGTTGGCTGGGTTGGCTGCGTGGCGCGCGGCCAAACACAGCTGATTGAATCCGACTTGATCCTCGCTGGCCTTGTGGTCGGCGAACGCGTGCTCGACTTGACGCACGTGTCGACGCAGTGGGTGGTGCCGCCGGTGCGCTGGACGGCTCGCGAAGCGGTTCAGCGTCCGGCCGCGCTTCCCGCCGTCACTTCGGAGAGATCAAGTCGGGGGCGGCCTTCTATTTTGAAAAATTTGCGGCCCACCCGGCAATGGGTTGACGCCGCCGGGCCAGCGCAGCGACTGGACCGGATGGGTAACTCGGTGAGAAACCTCCCGCCGTCGTCGCGCGCCGTGTTTGGACGACAGGCGCCAGCCGCTTGCGCGCTCATTCAGGCGCCGAGAGGGCTAGCTCGTCATCGCTTCTCATTGCATTCAAGGTGCAAGCGCCGCTGACCTGACGGGCGCCGCAACCGCGCGACTGCGACATTGGCTCGCTATCCTCCGGCAAATGACCGCTCCGTCCGCATCCGCCTGTCGATGGCAGCTTCCCGTCGCCTTCCGGCCGTGTTCCGTGGCTGCCGCGAACCATCCGTTGCCCTTGCCAAACCGGACGAGCCGCCGGCTTGCTCGGATCGCGCATCATGGCCGAGGCGTCCCCGCAAACATCAAGCATCAACCTGCTACCTCCGCCCATCCTCGAGGCGCACGAAAGGGACGCGGTGGTCAGGTGCAGGCACGCAAATCCGCGCCGGATCTTCCAAGCGAGTGCCACTGTGCCCGGTCCGGTTGCAGGATGCAGCCGCTGGCTCGCCGTGACAAACACAGCTTCAACCAATTGCGCCGTGCGAGGCCTTGGCGTCTGTGCACCTTACGGTACGGATGAGTCCGAGTGGCTCGTCATGGTGCCACGTTGGGTCGCGACGCCTTCGAGCCACGCGCCGAGAACTCGGGCAGAGAGATGTTCCAGTTGCTGCACGTCGGAATCAAACGACGGCGGTGAGTTCGACGCTGCTGGGGAGGAGAACACGTTGGCGACATGTTCATGAAGTCAAAAAGTCTGACAACCCGTTTCGACAGATACAATGAGGTCTCGGCAGGACGGACCCATGTGATCTTATCCGAAGATGGTTGTCATGTGAGGTGATCACGAGTTGGTAATCGAGTTGAAGGAAGACCTGGGTCAGGAATGGAGGATGTCCATCTCTCACGAACTGCACCTGCGCTTGGCGATGGACCACATCACAGTGCAATGGCTAAGAGATTGCCACGCATTCGAATTGGAAAGCCTCGCTGACTGGAAGGGAAGGGAAGGGAAGGGAAGGGATGGATACGTGTATTCTGACGATATGGTGGATATGCACGTGATGAATCTTTGCAACGAATAGGACGAGCTGTCGGCAACGAAGAATGGATTATCAGTGGCGGCCAACCAGCTCGGATGGACACTACTAGTGAATGGGTCAGCCGACGTCCGGGTACGAGATACGGCCGTCCCAACGCTTGCAGACGTACCAGAGCGCGCGGTAGCTGATGCGGCGCATAGGTGTGAGGCGCAGGTTCTGGATGTGCGCCACGTACACGGACAAGTTGATGGTGCCGGCCATCTGGAGGGTCATGCACTTCATGAGCATGACGACATACAGGTCTTTGGCGCGCACGAGCGCGTTGCAACCGCCGAGCATCAGGAAACCTTCGTCGCGCACCGCCTTGGCGCACGTCAGGTACTGGAGCGAGGTGCCGTTGCCACTCTTGTCGGAGATCTCCTTGCTCACGAGCGTGTTGTAGTAGTAGTACTCGCCGAGCGGACCGCCGCAGCCGTAGCCCTCGAACGACGTGATCTGGTCGGGCTGGCGGTTGTCGTGCGTGTACTCGTGGAGGTTGAGGCGCCACTGCACGAGCTGGATGAGTCCGTAGGCGATCGGGTGCGCCAGGAAGACGGCGAGGCACACGTAGTGCTGCATGAAGAAGAATTTGGACTTGTTGCACTCGCTCGCACCCAGCGAGCAGGTCGAGGACGTGGCGACCACGTAGTGCGCGGAGTCATTGACCGAGAGCGACCATAGGAAGATGGCGAGCGAGCCGAGCATCCAGACGATGCGCGTGAAGTAGTACGAGTCGTTGTTGGCCATCTTGGGCCAGAGCGTCACGGCGGCGCGCACGTCGAGCTGGTGCAGCAAGATGAAGCCCACGCCCGAGACGTACACGACCTTCTTGTCGTAGATGTGGCGCAGCGCGTCGTTGCTGTTGACGTAACCAATGTCGAAGATCTGGTAGTAGAGCACGTACAGCAGCTGGATCGAGATGATGCAGAACGTCGGCAGCCGCAGCAACTGGTGCACGACGTGGTACGTGTTGAGCGGGCCGTTGCGCACAGCGATGATGAGGACGAAGATTAGCAGCGCTAGCGCCTGCGCCGCCACGGCGAACGTGAACTGCAGTCGCGGCAGCGTGATGTCGGCGCCAGCGATCCGGTAGAGCGTCACGAATACGTATTTGCTCTCTGCGAAAGGCGCGGCAATTTCGAGCTTGTCGGCCAGCGTCGACCCAAACGCGTTTTGCGCGATGACGTCGTCGAAGCTCTGGCGCTTCTTGGACGGCAGTGTCAGTCCCTGGCCCGTGCCTTCCTTGGCGGCCATGTAGAACATGCGAGCCCGCACTGGCACCGGCAAGTCCATGACATCGTACCACTGGTTGGTTGGTCCTTTGGCGACGCGGACAAACGGCCCCGACATGAGCCGCACGTCCGTCACGTTCGGCTTGATCACCACTTTCTTGCCGTTCTCACAGGTGGGTGGGGACAAGAGCCCGACAAGGATGCTCTCACGACTGTTCTCGATCCATGTGCCGGCCGACACGAGCCCGCCAACGTCGGCAGGTGTCACCAGCGCCTGGACGTACTGCACGCTGAGGAACTCGGAGCCGTTGCGACACAGGCCGTAGGCACTCACGCCGCCCTGGTGGCCAGTCATCATGATGCACTCTGGCGCGCTGCTGTTGGAAGTGTCGAGGATGGAGCACGGGCCACCAGTGAACTTTGCCTGGTTCATGTACGAGAAGTTGAGGAACTTGGTGTCGGCCGGCTGCGGGTACCAGTTGACGGACGTCACATTGGACTTCATCTTGGTCGTGAACGCGTCGAAGAACCCCGAGCCCATAAAGTACGCCTTGGCGTACGACGCGTTCTTCTTGATGAGCAAGCCGCTATTGTCGAGCAGCTTCTCGGCGTCGATCGACCGATCGAAGAGCGGCGCCGACGTGATACCGAGCGCGATGAAGAAGAGCAGCATCCCCACCATGGCCTGCAGCTTGGAGGCTTCGGCTGGCGCGGCCCTGGCGCCGACGTTCAGGTCGCTGCCGAGCAGCTGGATGGGCTCGAGGTTGTGGTAGTTCTGCGACACAATGTCGGTCTCGAGCACCTGGATCTTGCTGCGCGTGCGCAGGCTCGCGTCCGTGAGCTTGTTCTTGACGCGCTGGAAGCTGTTGCGGTACGCCGACTTGACGACCGTGGACGGCTCGTCGGCGATCGAGCTGAACCCATCGGTAGGCTGCACGCGCGCGCCGAGCTGCACATCAGCCGTGGCGCTCACCAAGTCGTCGAGCTGCAGATGCGGTGGCGCACTCGCCTCGTTCGCATCCATGGTTGGTTGTCGAGGCGTCACAAATCAGAATGAGTGAACACCTCGGCGGCCATAGCTACGGGCGGGCGTCCGTTAGCTCGGTGGATCGTTTTCGGAGCGGTTTCGGCGGTACGAGGATGGCTATTTTGGCCAGACCGAGTGGTCCACCCGCGATGCAACGGTGTCGTTCTGCTGTTGTTCGCGGTGACGCGTGCCAACCGCCTCGGTGGCAATCCAAGCGGATCGGCTGGATATTCAACATGGGCACGACAGTCGCACCGTGTCACATGACGAGATGTCGTGAGTTACATCAACCAATACAGCTTTAGGAAACAGGGTATCAACTATTTAGCCTCGAGTCTAGGTTAGTTATAATTATCGATATTGGCAATGATTGGCTGAAGCAGGCGTTTAGCAGTTGTTAAAGTATGAATTAGATCTCATGAGACGGTGGATTAGCACGCGGATGCGTCCGCCTCATGACCGGACTCGCCTTGATGATCTCCACGACCCGACGACGCTCTTCACCTCGACGCCCACCAAACTCCGCTGCGTTCATTACTCACCGCGAGCGAGAGGCTCACATCGACTGTCGTCTTGGCATTCTCAAGGTTTCCGATCCTCGGGCGGACCGCCTTGATCTGGACGCGTCAGCAGCTGGCTCGGCGCACTTTGCGGCTCAACACAGCAACACAGAGACGCGCGCCATCTGTGCGCCGTGATCACTCGACGGTTCGTCGACGGCGCAGTCATTTCCGACTTCTCTCCTGGTCCAACAGCCGCAAGCCATGAAGTTTCAGCTCGCGGACGGCGTTTTCCCCGAGGTCGCGCTCTCCAAGGACCGCGTGGCCGCCGTCCAGCAGCAGGTGAGCGATCTGGTGGCTACGACGCTGCAGCTGAGCGAGAATTTCGTCGACGAGGTCGACGCGCACGCGTGGAAGTTGCTCAAGTCCAAGGAGAAGGTGCGCGTCTTCCGCTCGCGGCAGCCGAAAACCCACCACCATCGGCACCAACACCACATGGACGACGACGATGTGGAGCGCAGCGACGTGGCGAGCCAGCACACAGCGGAGTGGTCGCCGACATCGTCATCCTCGGACACGTCGACTTCGTCCTTCCCGTTCGCGGCGCGGGGCGAGCGCGAGGCAACGTCGAGGCGCTTTGTCAGCCGCCGTGTGCAGAAGTTCCTGGCGTCGACAATGTCAGGTCACGCGGCGGCTTCGTCGGACGACACAGCGTCCGAGACTCACATTGAAGGATCTCACTCTCACGCCCGTGCGCCAGGAGAGCGTGTGCCGGTTCTCGTGGCCGCTGGACTGATCGGCGGCTCGGTCGACGACGTGGCTCTCGGGTTCCTGGCCGACACGGACACACGGTGGCGCCGACGCGATTTGTTCCTGGATGAGTCGCTCGAGGCGAGCCGCGTGCTTGCGACGCTGCAGACACAGACCACTCGCGAGCCGTTCCGGTACATGGTCGTCAAGTGGGGCGTTCATCCGTTCGGCAAGTTTGCGACACCACGGGACTTTGTCTTCGTCGAGGCCACAGGCTGGACCAACAATTCTGAGGGCCAGCGAGTGGGCTACCACGTGCGCCAGTCGCTCGAGCTGCCTGGTTACCGCGAACTCCAGGACGCCAACCTCATCCGCGGCTACGTGTCGACGTGCTTCACGTTCCGCCAGAGCAACAGCGACTCGGTGGAGCTCTTCTGTCGCGGGCTGATGGACTCGAGAGGAGACCTGCGCCGGAGCGTCGGCTGTAGCCTGTACGCCGACCGACTGTTGACCGTGACCAACATTGTCGAGTGCGGGCTCGCGCAAAAGCTCATGTGGCAAGTACAGCAGCTGCAGCACGAGCAGCGCGGCCAGTCGAGCCACGAGCGGTTCAGCACGTCGCCCAAGTGCGCCAACTGCGCCAAGAGCCTCAACAAGTTCGGCACGCTGCTGCAGTCCGGCGGTGCCTGCCACTGCTGTCGTCGGGTGAGTTGGTTGCCGATCGTTTCCTTCTCGTGTGAATTGGTCGCTGACGACGATGTTGATATGTATTTCAACAGACTTTTTGCGGCAAGTGCACGATCGGCAAGAAGATCGTGATGCCAGTGGGCGACGACGCGGTGCACAAGATGCTGTCCTTCTGTCTGCAGTGCATCCTGCAGGCGCGCGCCATCCCGGCTCGCAACGTGGCCACGATTGCAGGTTCCTGAGCTGTCTCTAGTGGATGCGAATGCTGTTCTCGGTGTCCGGCTATTTATATGTCGATAGAGCGAATGTGAGCGTATCGATGTCATTGGCGCAGCGGGAATCGCGATGCAACCGCGCAATGTCACGGGAGACACCCGTGTTGAGAGTGTCAGCTCCAGATGGATGGCAAAGAGCACCGCGATCCTGCCGATCGGCCCGCACCACTCGAGTATCTCCCATGCGAAGGAGGATGTTCCAATTGTCCCGCTGTCGACACCGCTCGGAGAACCGTCGAGAGCGCAGGCAATATTCGGTCAGATGCTTTTTTTCCTCGCGCTCGCTGTCGTCTCGGTCCCGCTCTTCGACAGCGGCGTGGACGCTGAGTCCATCGTCAACAACCGCCTGCTCATCAAGAAGAACGCCTCTTACGCCAACGCGTACCTGCTCGGCGCTGGATTCTATGACGAGTTCGTGGCGAAGATGCGCTCCAACCGCTCGTCGGTTACATGGTTCCCACAGCGCGGCGACGACAACTTCCTCAGCTTCCCGTTCCTCGACCAGGCAGCGTTCTCGAACGGCGCGTGCTCCATCCTCGGCGTGAACGACCGCAGTTCGCCCGAGTGCATCCTCATGACCGGCCACGATGGCGGGGTGAGCTCCTATGGGCTTTGCCGGAACGGCTCTGAATTCGTGAGTGTGCACTACGTCATGTCGCTCGTGACCCCCGCCGACATTGGCGGGCTCGTGGCGTCCGGCTCGTGGATCGACAACGCCCGCGAGAGCGTCACACTCGGGCTGATCAAGCCGCCGGTGTGTGCAGCCGGAAATACAGTCGTGATCCACCCAAACGTGAGTGACCTGCGAGACCTGTCGGGGCCATTCATGCGCGTCTCAAGAGGCCCAACGAACCAGTGGCTCGACACCATGGGACTGCCGGCCCACGTCCGCGCCAGGATGTTCTACCTGAGTGCCAAGGACGACCCGCGTCAGGGAGTGACGCTGCCGTTCGTCAAACGCCAGAGCTTCGACCGCATCATCGCGCAGAACACGTTCGGCTCGACGCTCGCCGACAGACTCGAGATCGTAGCACCGTTCTCCACGAGCCGCCACGTCCACGTGATGCTGTATCGAGTGGCTGGGGCCGACATTACTTTGCCGCGACTGAAGTTCACGTTCGCGGTGGCAGGCCAGACGATGCTTCTCCTCGCATTCATCTCCGTTATAGCCATACGAAACTCGGCCATCACGACGTACCACCTCGTGCAGCAACTGATGCGACTCCCGACCTTCCTCGTCATCGCGGCGCAGCTCCTGTACGTGCTGTACTACCAGATCTTCGAGATCGCCTACGTGAACAACATTGTGGATCAAGTGCAGCTCTCGATCAAGAAGATCGCGTATGTGGCGGCCGTGAGCTTTGTGCTGCTTCACCAGCTCGACGTCCGCGCGGTTGGCGCGATCGCCAAGAAGCGCGTCAACGGCGACTCGTACTATGCGGTGCGCATCGTATGCATCCTCGCGCCGCTGGCCGTGTTCCTCTGGTCTCTGTGCGTTCAAGACGCCGACGGGTACACGGTCGCGACGTCTTCGAGCTGCGCACTCCGCGCCAGTGAGTGCAACACAACCCGACTGCTGCTGTGGCAGCATCACATCTTCCTGGGACTCTTTTGCGTGCATCCAGCGGTTTGTTGGGCCATCCAGGCCTTGCAGTGGCGACGCAATCGCCACGAGTACATTTGCTCTGGTAGACGAAATGCGGAGCAGCTCACGTCGTTCGAGACGATCGGCTGCAGCGGGTGTCTGAACGACTACTACTACTACTATAACACGCTCGTGACCCCGCAGAAAGACAAGCTTGGAAACGGGGATGACCGACGTATGCCTGGTGCCAATGATTCACCCACGCTGAAATACTTGACGTGCGCCAAGGTCGTTCGAGACGAAGGATTTGTGATGCTGGACGGCTGTCGACTGCTCGTGCGCGCCAAGGACCTGCCGTGGCTGGTACTCATGAAGCTCTTGCCGGTGCAGCTGGCGCGGACGACCACCGTGTCCATCGTTGGCGCGCGCGTCGTCGACAATCGCCTGAGACCCATGCAGCGCGTGAGCAACCGCGCGCTGTGGCGGGTCTGCAAGCAATGGGACGGCCGCATTTCCTACCCGGACATTGGGTAGCAGCGTCGTATCGGTGAAAACTCTGCCTGATTTGTTCGCCGTATATTGTCGATCACTCGGGCAACATTGCAAGAGCGACGTCTGCTGCTGGAAGCTGTTTCGCGCGAAGGATGCACTCGACGCAAAACTCGAACGTCCGAGGCGGCGTTTGTCGGCCTCCGCGGTGGTCCTCCGGCATTGGGATCGGCTTCTTGACAACACATTGTCTGCAGATATCCTGGACAATGCCACAAGTTCACTGTCAGTTCCCGTTGTCGTTGGCCAGGCAAGAAATATGACCAACACACCCGATCGCAGAGTGTGCAACGCCCGCGCGAACCAAACGGGTTGGCGAAAGACGTGAACCCTTTCGAACAACACGCGCACGCGGTTGAGGAGCTTGACGATCGCGAGGCTGACGTCTGCTTGGCCTGCACAAGCCACACGAGCTTCTTGGCGTACGAGACCTCGATGATGCTACTCACGTTGCTGATGGCTGCGCCGAGCAGCGCCGTGCCCACCTGCTCAAACATGCGTCCACGCCCGTCGAGAAAGCCCTGACAGTAGACGGAGGTGATGCCGGGGGTGGCTGGCGTCGCGGCACGCGCAATGTAGCAGATCGTGAGTCCCGCGCGGATGATGTCCGGATACTCAGGCACTTGCGGCAATTCGATCGAGTGATTGAGGTAGTAGAAGACGCGCTGGCCGCTCGAGTCGGTCGCCATACCCGTCGATTCGACGGCGAGGAAGTCGCGCTGCTGCACGATCGGCCGCAGCGGCGCGCGGATACTCCATTTGACGCCAAGAAACCGGAACGGGTCGTCTTTCGTCGGCCCGTGGATGCGCGCGAGGATGCGAGCCTGGTTGAGCGACACGTTGCGGTTGCCGACGTCGCGCATCTGCCACATTTGCTCGGTGCTGGCCAGCGCGCCGAAGCCCGCGTCCTCGATCGTGCCTTGGACGACTCCCGTGCCAAGCACGAGTGGGATCTTGACGGGCTTGGCGGCCTCGAGCACGCTGCGGTCGTCGTAGAGCGATGTCGTGCGGCGCAGACTGCTCGAGGAGTGGCTGGAGCTCGAGGAAGTCGAGATCGTCTCGGCGGTGGTCGAGGAGCTCATGTTCTCCATCCACTCGTCCACGAAGAAGGCGCGCAGCGCGTCCTCGCTCACCGAGTAGAGCTGCGGCCGGCCAGGGGCGAACTCGGCGTCGCCATGTGACTGCGCGTAGTGCGGCTGCAGCCGTCGTCGCGAGCGGAAGACCTGCAGGTTCTCGCGCGCCTTGACGAGCTTCCACTGGTCGTCGCGCACGACGCGGCCGTCAGCCTCGAACGCCTCGCTTGCCTCGAGCGTCTCGGACACGATCTGGTTGGCCACGGCGATGAGCGTGCGCTCGTCCTCGGCCGACAGCTCGAGCTGCCGCGGAGGGAACGCGGCCGCGCCGTCGCCGGCCGTGTCGGCAGTCGAGGCGACCGATATCGACGCCATCGACACGCAACGCAGGATCTTTGTGGCGCTCAAGGCAGCCGCCGCTCGCGCTGATGCGTGTGCGCGAGGCTTCGGCGCGGCTTTGTTTGCCCAGTCAGAAGTGTGAGATTTGTGCTGCGAGACGTGTCGCTGACGAAGAGAAGGCCAGCGCGCAGCAACAGTACAGAAGAGAAAGCCGAATCGAACGGAGAGGTGGAAGATGGCCTCCTGCGGCCACAAGCAGCGGCGGCGAACTCCTGGTGGGAGTATCGATGCGACCGATCGAGCGCTGCGTGTCGAGGTTTCCTTGCCTTCATGCGGGATACGGTGGACGACTCGACGCTGGGCATTGAAACTGGCGATTGCGATACGTATGATAGTGATATGGATGGTGAACGGTCATCCCGTGATGGCCGCGTTTGCCGGTTGAGGTGGAGCATTTCACGACGCCGAGCTGCAGCAACGTCACTAACGGTGACCCTCGCGGCTCGACCGCCACGCTTGCGTTTCTCGCGTCGGCCGTAATATCAATTTCGCGTGACACGAAGGTGTCCCGGAGGCCGACTGTCTCGCCTCGACAGCGCCAAAGTGGTCATGGTCGTCGCGGGAGTCGGAACACGTCCGGACGACCCGCAGTGGTTCGAAGCAAGACGAGGCGGAGGATCAGCAGCGCCACGATCGATTTTGACGGCCAGTTCCTTGTCGTCGATGTGAATTCAATGACAGACGAGGCGTGGGGGAACCGCGCGTGAAGGGATCCCCGATGAGCACAGTGGCATTCCCCTCGCTTGCATTCCGCAAGTCAGAAATCATGCACGCCTTACTCGAAGAGCTCACCAAGCTGGAGGGATCTCGATGCCTCGATTGGGTCAATCGGTGGTAATATTACACTGCTCTATCGCTTGTCCGCCGAGGCGGCCAAGGCTGGGGGAAGGTGGCGAACTGCTTACGCCGACTGCACGGCCTCGCTCAACGCGATATCCCACGCGGTCGCATGGTTGACGTCAATGACGCACGGCAGGCAGAAGGGTGCGTGCTTGGGCGGCGCCTCGTGGCTCATGCTGCTCGTGATGATCTTCTTGTGCACTGTGCACTTGCTGCAAATGCCCTGTAAATCCAAACAACATCCAGTTAGTGATCGAGTTGTCTGCGTGAAGAGTAAGCTTGGTAAAAACATACCCTTCGGCAGATCTGGCACATGGAGCCCGTGTGTAGCAGACTCCGCAGAATGGTGAGGTTGCCGCCGCACACACAGCACTCGGCACACTCGTCGAGGGTCTGCGACCGCTTCGAGCTGCTCCCGGACCTCGGTGCGCGGTTTTCCATGGCCCACGCGAGCTTCTTGAGGTACGAGCACTCGACGATGTTGGCGATGGAGGCGACGCCTGTCGTCATGAAGGAGACGCCGACCGACTCAGGCACACCCTGACCAGGGTCAGTGAAGCCGCGGCAGTAGACGGCGATCCGCGACTTGTCGAGCTGACGTGAGAGCTTGCAGATGGACAGGTTGCAGCGCACGATGCCCAGTTGGCCCTCGAGGCTCGGGCACTGCTCGAGCTCGATCGAGTGCACGAGGTCATAGAAGACGCGCTCGCCGTCCCAGTCGAGCGCGATGCCCGTGGACTCGAGGAAGAGAAAGTCGCGGCGCTTGATGAAGGCGTTAAAGTCGCGCGTGGCCCACTTGACGCCGAGGAAGTGGAACGGGTCGTCCTCGGTCGGCGACTGCAGCGTCGCGAGCAGCCGCTGGCCGTCGTACATGGCGTCCTTGACGTAGGCGGCGCGCAGTCGCCACGCGCGCTCCGTGTTGGCGAGCGAGCCGTACGCGACGTCCTCGACCGTTCCCTTGACGACGCCCGTGGCGACGATGAGCGGCACGTGCGGCGGCCGCGCCTGGTCCAGAATGCTCGTGTCGTCGCAGACGCTGAAGGAGCCCGTCTCGCTCGGCGAGCTCGTGGCCGTGGCGGCACCGCTCACGCGCGTGCGGCGCTCCATCACGGTGTTGTTGGAGAGCAGTCGCGGTCGCTGCGGGCCGTTGGCGTCGCCGCACTTGGACCGCCGGCTGCGGTACACCTGCACCTGCTCGCGCGTCTTCACCAGCTTCCACTGCTCGCGCGGCAGCGTGCGGTGGCTCGCGATGAAGAGCTCGTTGGCCTGCATGGTCTCGGCCACGAGGCGGTCGGCCAGGTCGCCCAGCTCCTGCTTCTGCGCGGGCGAGAGCTCGAGCTTGGCCGGGAAGATGCCGTCGATGAGCTTGGACTTGACCATGGCGCCGTCGACACGAAATGGCCCCCCGAGAGCGGCCAGAGCGGCTGTGGAGGCGGCGGCGGCGGCGGCAGTGGGCTGAGAAAATTCGGGCGGCGAGTGAACGAAGCGCGCGCGGCGGGCGGCGGCTGGCTGGCCAGCAGGAGGACGGCGCCGGTCTGGGTTGCGGGTGTTTGGGGCAGGATGTCCTCAGCGCGAGAAAGGCCGCGACTGGTTTTCGTCTCTATGTCAAGTGTTCCAGATCCGTCGTGGGGTTGTGGGCATCCCAATCATGGCCCGTTTCTGAGCTTGAGATTTTAAACTGATTACGTCAAATTATGGTGCGATCGATGGCATTTTGTGATTTGATAAACCATTGTTGAGGCGCTTTGAGGCACAAATTATTCAATTCGCTGCAAGTTATGGAGATAACCGGTAAACTGGCATCTTGTTTACACGCTGACTGCTGGACGCGCATCGATTGTCTGACCAGTTCGCCGAGAACAGGTAGAGAACATGAGATATGAAAACTAGAAAATGTAGCTACGAGGACCCGGTTTTGGATATAAGGTCCAGACGAGCCGACGAATCCTCAACCGCTGGCGGGAAAGGACGGAACACACCAAACGACCAAAAAGGGACCAACGGGGCACAGGCTCTTCCCAATCCTGCGGTCGTCACGGCCGCAGCCCCGCTTTGCCTTGCCTGCTGCGGGTTCAGCAGTGGACCGAACATCCATTGCTGAACTTCCTCGCTCGACTGTCGCTTTGCATTTTACCCCCATCAAATTGGCGCAAACCTTTGCGACTGTAGCTCGACATCTGGAGAAACCAGCGTTGCAGACATTGCCAATGCGGGGAAGCCGCGGTTTGCAGCTGGTGCAATCTGCTGCGACGCAGCCCCATCCTTCGAGCAGATGCGACACTCTCGGTGACACGTCCAGGAACCCATTGACGGTGCTCTGCAAGGTTCAAGATGTCATCGACGGCTCCAATCGCTCTCTATGATCGGCCGGACGTGGCGCGTGATGTTGCTAGCAGTGGCCACTCATCGATCACGGCCCATCTAAGGGGGACAAATCGCACCGAAGTCCTGCGCAGGATCGGCAACAATGTGGCGATTGATCGTCCACGGCGGTGCAACCACATAACAACGCCTCGTCATGCTGCACGTGTCCCGACACCGAATCTTCAAGCACTGCAATCGTCGCATCGCCGCTCCTCGCAATCTTTGGACGCTGCAGTATCGTCCAAGGAGGTTTCGTCGCATACACTTCCCAATGCGACTTGACAACGAGCGTTGAACTTGGTGCTGGGCAGCGGAGTCTCGCATGGGTTGACTGCAGAGCTGGCGTGCCTTAGAACCATAGTGCCATCATCACCAGGTGACTGCAGCTCACCCTGTCGAATGGCTTCAACGATGTCGCCGTGTATCATACGTTCTGCTCTTCCGTGTCGTTAATTGAAACCGTCCGCTCACCTCCAGTGGCTGAGCGATCAATCGTCTGGCGGTTGCTCAATCGTCGGGCAATGGGCGGCCTCCCTGGTTCCTGTCGCGTCCTCGTCCACAGTTGTTGCTGTGGAATTGCGTGTTGTGGCTGTCAGGAACTCGGCACGAGTCAAAATGAGTTCGATATTTGGCCAGCGGCGACTGGCAAGGGTGAAACAGATGTAAGCATCGCGTTAGGAATCGACCGAGTGTCAATCAAATGACCGTGGTCCGACTGGCTGGATTGATGCCATGGTTGTAGCCCGCAGTCGCTATCCAGTCGCTCACTGGAGCTCTAAACCAGGGAACCAGGGACTGGGCTGGGATGAACTGTCTGTATCAAAATCCAGGCGCCATTCATGGTCTCACGCTTCGTCTGCCGTCTAACAAACGTCATCCGCACTTCGTGGAGCTTCGGCTGCGGCAGCCTCGTGTGCAAGCACTGGCTGGTCGTGCATGTTTCCCCGCTATCTGAGTCTGCAGCGTGGAATTGCAGTTGAAGATTCGCTGTCCACATCTGGAGCTCCAGCGCGACAGCATTGTTCCAGCACGAGCGCTGTTGTTGGATGGTTGATTCGTCCAGTCTTGAACGCCGCCATCATTGGTTGAGTTGGCAAATGCTGTCGTGCTGACCGCTGTGTTTGACCGCTAGCCTGCTGCGGGCAACTGCTGCCTGCTGTTCACTTCAACAAGCACCATCCAGTTCACCTGGCACAGTTCACCTGGCACAGTTCACGTGCGGCAGATCTGAGTCCGGCGTCTTGCTGCTGTGATCGCTTGATCCAGGCCAGTGGGAGACTGCCTGCTCTATCCTAAAACTCTAGGGAAGGCTCGGTGACGCACGCACAGACGGTGGTGTGCCCGCAAGACCGCTCTTTTACCCGGTGCCACGGCTGGAACCTCGAGGTGAGACCAAGGTGTCCGCGACCAGCAAATGGACAATCCAGTATTATATACTGTTCCACAGGACGAGATATAACTATTAGCATCGTTATTTCAATTTGATCTATATTATATATAGCGATATCCAAAACAGAGAGGATTTGTGATTGAACGCCACGACGTCGCCCCTCCTCGAGAGTTGCTCCTCCCAATTTGAAGGCGGCGATGACGCTGGCAAAGACAGGGAGCGAAGGCGAGTTCCCTTCCCTCGAGAGGGTAGCCATGCCGCGTGCCTGCCCAAGCTGGCCCTGGCGAACAGTGGCCGTCTGGCTCCATCATCTCCGCAGCGCAAAGGAGCGGGCGACCAGGCGTATCATATTCGAGGAGGAGAGATGACGTATCCGGCGCGCCAAGTGGTTCAGCTCGCCTGGCAGACGGTCAAGGGCGAGAGGAGGATGCTGGCGCAGGTCTGTCCATCGTCCGACACGCCCAGCTAGTTTGCCATCGCGCATTCGACCTGGCGCCGCGCAAGCGACTGCCGAGCATGAAGTTCTCGCTCCCGCCCGGCACGTTCCCGCCGCTCGAGCTGTCGGACCGGCGGCGGCGCTCGCTGGTGGCCGAGGCGCAGCGCGTGGTGGACGAGACGGTCGAGGCCAACGAGGCGTTCCTGGCCGAGGGCCGCGTGTTCCGACAGCCCGAATGGAAGCTCGTGCGCACCAAGGAGGGCGTCCAGGTGTACCAGCAGCGCACGTTCTCGGCTCGGGAGCTCGATCTGGCGGCTGACACCCCGCTGCCGCCGACTCCCGACGGACTGCGAGCCAAAGTGTTCCAGACCCGCGCTCGATCCCGGTCGCGGCGAGAGCAGCGGCCCAAGTTCGCGAAGATAATGACGCCGAACAACACGGCGACAGTGTCGAGCTCTGAGTTCCTGAGCGACGACGGCAGCGGCTCCGCCAGCGCCATGGGCATCGTCGAGGCCATGAAGCGGCCGCACATCCCGCTCATGGCGCTCATCGGCTCACTCGAGGGCTCGCTGCACGACACCATGTACGGCATCTTCGCCGACGACGATCTGTCCTGGCGCTGGCGCAGCTCGCACGTGAACGACCGCTTCGACGACGCCAAGATCCTCGCCAAGCTGACGGGACCGACCGAGCGCGACCCGTTCCGCTTCGTCGGCGTCAAGTGGTTCGCCAAGGAACACCCGGCCGTGCTCAGCTCATTCGTGCAGCGCCGCGACTTCCTCATCATCGAGGCTTCGGGGCTCACCAAGGACTCGGCCGGCGAGACAGTCGGCTACATGCTCATGCACTCGGTGGCGCTTCCGACCGTCCCGGAGCTCACGGAGCTCGGCGTGATCCGTGGCTGTCTGTCCTTCTGCTACCTCGTGCGGGAGCGCGAGAACTCAACCGTCGAGATCTACTGCCGTGGCTTCACCGACCCGATGGGCGACATGATGGAGCGCGTGTCGGTGGCCATCGCCGCCGAGGCGCTCATCTGCGCCGTGGCGGTCGTCGACTACGCCTACATCAAGAAGCTCACGTGGTTCGCCAAGAAGCACCAGCGGCGCGCCAGGCGACGCGTCACCCAGCGCGGCAGCTCCTCGAACAAGCTCGAGTTCTGCGAGTGCTGCAACAAGTCGCTCTCGGTGTTGGGCGGCATCCTCTCGGCGTCAACGTCTGCCTGCCAGATCTGCCGCCGCGTCGTGTGCACCAAGTGCAGCGTCCTCAAGAAGATGACGGTCGACGTGTCACTGAGCTCGTCCACTCAGAAGACGCTGCGGTTCTGCGTCGAGTGCATGCTGCAGGCGAAGGAGTACTCGGCGTGGGAGATCGCCAGTCGAGCAGTAGCTCCCCCGCTGCCTCAACCGCCTGCTGCGGCCGCCCAGCAGCAGCCGATGGTGCTCAGTGTGCCGTCGCAGCTGCTGACACCGCGTCGACAGATATCAGAGCCACTGCCGCGCTCGAGAACCGCGCGTGCATACTCGGAGCGTGCCCCCGCGGCTCAGTTTTTTAGGAAAGGAGTGTTCCCACCGGCCAGGGTTGCAGAAGGAGGTCGCGGTAACTCGCGAGTCGCCAAGGATCATCGCGATATCCATGACATCGGTGTGGGGAACCGCAGGAACGACGTCGATCCAGCCGCGGAGCAGGAGAAGACGCCGATAACGAGACACTCGGAGCGTATCCCCTTCCACGCCGTGCTCTAGTTGCCAGCGATGCCGTTCAATTCGGCGGGGGAGCAATTGTTGTATGAGTTTGACGTTGACCTGACGTCCACAGTGGACGTACTATGAATTCCATGCGAATGAAAATACATTGCATCCCGAGTTGGGATGCTGCCTATCTGACGATCTTCAGGTTTGCTCGGTAGGATCCTGCTCCATTGCGTGCTTGGATGTCGCTTGTGCAGGTGCTGCTACAAGTGCCAACGCTAACAAAGCTTGGGGGTCATGTTGGACGACTGGTGTCCTCCCACGTTCAACACCGTTCTCTTGGTCATATAGCTCGCTATGCTCCATCTTGAACGCATGCTTCATTTTACCTGCAGATGATGCAGCGCTCGAATACAGGGCTTTCGGTGCGTGTGTGATCAGTGGAATGCTTTCGATACAGTTCCTTACTCCATCGAGATTGATGGCGACATTTTGTGCACTCACATCCAACAAGTTGCGATGGGAGCGGTGCGACATGGTAGCGCAGTCTCACCGGGAATATGACGATGGCTAGAGATTGTTTGTAGTGGGAGTCGACTTCCTGCCGGAACAGACGCAAGTTATCGCTCTCGTCCACGTCCGAAAATTGGCCTTGATCCACTCTCGAGACAAGGACGTGTTGCGATGGACCCCGACGATGCGACAGCAAACACGACTAATCTGCGTACTAATCACGATCTGAATTGCCACCGCTTCCCGCATGAACCGCTCCTGATTGTCTGTCAAGAGTTGCTACGACTCGTGGAAGTGGGCGACCTCCACCATTAGCATCGGTGAAGCTGTATAATTGTGCGGCCAACTCAGTCGCATTGCCATGATCCAGGATTTGGGACAGAGCCTCTTCGAAGTCCTTCCTCCGCCGTCCAGTTGTGAACGACCATGGGTCAGTCATCCTCGTCAACGGCTCATAGTGCCTACACCGCAGAACGCGACTTCGCAACCAGACGAACCACTCGCGGAAGCCAGGCAGCGAGATCGACTCGCATACAACAATCGAGGGGTTGCCAGTCGTCATCGTCGTCGACACTATCTGCGCCTAGCACGCTTTGGTGATCGCGAGCTGCTCGTCAGCCCTGATCGGCACAATCAACTGCTTGTGACACCCGTGCCAGGTTGATCCGCTCCATATTGCAGCATCTCGGTGAGTGTTACTTCGCGTCCAAGATAATGGCGGCAGTATCAGGCCACATTCGAGCTCGACGGCAGCGCTCCTCGTGGATGAGAAGGGGAAACACAGGCGAAACACTAACTCTTTGCCAGAAGTGAAGCAAGCAAACGGACTGACGCTTTCGATTCGTTTGGGCTGGGGCTCGCTCGGCAATATCAGCCCAGGTGCTCCAGTTCGTAGTAGTCGACGTGCGCGCCGGTCTCGAAGGCGCCGCTGAGAGTGAGTAGCACTCCGCGGCGGGACGACTTCTCCGGAGGAACGAGCGTGCCCTCGGCCTTCATCGTTATGTAGTTCTTGGCCAGCTTGGGGTGCACCATGGGCGATTCGCGGAAGACTTGCTGCATCCCCGTGTCCATCGGCCCGGGCGAGTAGCTGAGCACGCGAACTTTGTCGCTGGCTGCCTGCTCGGCCGCGATCACCTGGTGGTGCATCTCGCGCGCCGCCTTGCCCGTGCAATACAGGCTGTAAGTCTCGAACGGCTTGATGCCGCACAGGGACGTGATGTTGACAATCACCGAGCGCGCCGGCGTTGGCGATTCAACAGGGGCAGCAGCGTCCGCAGCGAGCAGCTCGTCTCGCGAGGCGCCGAACGCATCGAGGAAGCGCTTGTTGAGCCAGCAGACGGACGTCAGGTTGAACTCCCAGTACTGCGAGAGGATCTCTTGCGAAGACCACTCGTTCGTGAAGCCGAGTTCTCCAAGCGAGCCGGCATTGTGCACGAGGAACAGGCGATCGTAGCTCCCGGCCTCGAGCTGCAGTGCACACCACAAAGCTTCAGTTGTGCAGATCCCAAACTGAACAACAACTCTATAACACACCTGGGCGATCAGCGCGTCGATCTTGGGGACATAGTCACTCTTGTCACCGAGGTCGACGGCCTGCACGATCGTCCGGAGCTCGCCGCTGCCGCTCTGAACCAATTCATCGCATTGCCTCGCGTCACACAATGGACTCGAGATTCACTTTGACGACAACACGGCGACCGACCTTGTCGCTCCACGCGACTTGCGCCAGTCGTGCCGTCTCGTGCAGCTCGCGCTCGTCGCGAGCCCAGAGATACTGCCCAGCCACAAGACGAACGCAACACCACGAGATCCGGTCAAAAATGCTCAAGAGCGAGAAACGCGGGGCTCCGAAGGCGGCAAAGGCGGCAAACGAGGTAAAGGCGGCAGTACAGTACCAGATCCAGCGCATGCGCGTCGACGCGCAGCTCGCGCGCAAAGTCGAGGGCCAGGCAGCGGCCGAAGCTGCGCGATGCGCCAGTCACCACGACAGCAGCCTTCATGGTGGATCGTGAGGTCTGTCAGACTCTGACCTGTCCGGAACAATAACCTCGGTTGTGACATATTGTTTTTGTAATATGCTGTTTGGTGGAGTTGAAGTGAGCTCATTGCTAATTCAGTATATTGTCTGCATTGGTGACGGTGCGTGAATTCTGTGTCGACTCGGTTCACGCTGTCGCTGGCTGAGCGCGTTTACTGCTAATAGTGAAGGTGTGTCAGCATTAGAGCTCGAGACCAGGCTATGCTGAGGCTCCGAACGTTAATGGATAGCAATTCAGCCATGAAGCGACGCGGATCCTGCCTCCCCCGTCTCAAGGTGCCCGCAAGTTAGCCGTGTTGCATGCGCCGCCGCTTGCCGGGAGGACCCACGGCGTGCGTGCGACAGCACGTGCCGTTGTAGCACTAGAAACAGCTTCTTTGTGCAGTCCCCAATGTGCGCTGAGACGACGGGTCCGATGTTCGTGCAGCATTTCGTTGCTGCCGGACACGGCAACGGCTCGATGAAAGCCCCGAAAGCCGCGAGCGTGGCGTTGAGGCGCTCGGCATCTGATACCTATCTTCTACTGCAGGCGTCCTTGTTTCTAGACCAGGCACTCAATCGGAAGAAACGCATTCGCGGCACTGGAGGATCCAGTGGAGGCGCAACAGCATGCGGTGGTGCAGTGTCTTTAGCGACATCCGCAACGTTTCGAGCTCCCGACGGACTGCTAGCCAAGCGTCTCAACGAATGGACGGATAAACAAGCGAGGACTTCGAGGGTGCGTGCTCCAGCACCAAGCAGAAGCCGCGGGTACGCACCGTGAGAGCTGCTTCAGAAACGCACGGCTGCATTGTGCCGCAGTGCGCACCCTTCCGTGAGTCATGGAAGCTACAGCGACAGAGATACCGCATCGTCGACGTGTGGTTTCGGGCGGAACGCACTGGCAGTCAAATGATTTCACTGTCGTCTCACGAGCGCCGTCGTCCCATGTGCGGCGCTTCAGGACCCAATTCAAATGATCTGAGCAATCGACCGAGCGATCGAGCGATTGGAGCAATCAAGGCCGCAGCAGACGCCTCTCCTATGTCACCACCGGTGGTGTCTCTCGTGCAATTCATTCTGCCGCTGGCACCCGACGCACATGCCTTTCTCGGTCAGTAGACGAAGCTGATCGTTAATCCTCCTCAAGTGGACATATTAACCACTCTTAAAGCGCCGCATACATGAACCGCGCCTATCTGATCTTGCCGCTGCATTTGTGTTTTCCCAATTTGGTCTGGTCAGATATGAGTCTGGAGGCCAAGCTCCATTGGAATGCGCGGCAACAGACAACCGGCAACTGGTGAACGTTGTTACTCTTGACGCCTAGAGAAACAGCGCCGGTCTGCTTGGCGAAAAGCTTCATATCACACATCGGTTCGACCCGGAGCTCTTGTTCGGCTCTATGCGTCCCTGAGGTTTCTGTGTGCGTCCCATGAGCATTCATCTTGAGCAGCACGGCGGTCGAGCTCTCGAGGTGCGGTGGTTGCTGCGTGGCTATGTGGTCGTGAACCACAGTGTATGTATCAAACTGAAGTAATGTTCCACGTCAAACACACCCAAGCAGAAACGCGGCAACTGTGGCGCTCCGTTGACAAGGGGTCTGGCCGTGAATCGTGCCGGCACAAAAGTGCTGGGGCACCGTCTGCAGGCGAGACACGCGCTCTCGTCGGCTGCTTGGACTCGCTGCGGCTCGTCCACGTCGCGCGCAGGTGTACCAAGTCGCTGAGTCGAGAACACAATGTGGAGCCTGCACCTGCGCCTGCAAGGGCCACAGGTAACGTGTCTTTGCCCTTGTTGCATGCGTGTCGCCCGCTCGGAGGCGTCGGATACTCGCGGCAAGTGAGAATTGTCAACCAAAATTGGTGTATACTGAATTGAGTTATTTTACGACAACTTGAAGTTTGCATGCGACAATCGGCGAGATGAATGGCTGCATTGAAGCGTTCTGTTGGTCAAAAGTTCAGGATCCCGTCGCGCGCCAGTCGCACGCTGCGACGCGACAGCCATGGGCTCAGCCTGCCTAGCAAATCCCCTCGGATGCAGGGCGACTGGTGCGTCCAGCGCAGTACCGTGTCGTGGGTACCAGCGACATCGATGTTGCGCTGCTCTACGGTTGAATGAGGGACGGCGACCGGGTCTGGACGCACTACCTGACTTCAGCCTGATGTGGTCGTCGTCCACAGCAATCAGTGCATAGTTGGAATCAGTATCGCTCTGAGTGTTTGTGGGAGGTACTGCTCGCTCAGAGCTCGTCGACAAAGACACGAACGCCGCCCATAACAACACCCAGGCACACGCCCAAGATAGCGGGGCGGCCGACACGCACGCGGCGAGCGTACCGGCCCAATGGAACGGGGTGTCGCGGTGTCCCAGCAGCATAGTCCGCGGCAGCAATCGTCCGGCGGGCCGGCGAGCCTTAGTGTCTTGGCAAGGTTCGTCGCAGCAGCGGCATATTCCCAGAATAAATCCACTGGACCGCATAGACAGCCAAGGCCGCCGCGGTCGACAGCGCGCGCAGCAGACACGCGCGTTGCGGCGGTTTAACCACGCGCGGGGCGGAAAAAAACACGGCGCATCCGCCGCGTTCTGTAGCCAGGCGTCGCTCGTGACGCAGCGCTGACGAAATCCAGCTCGCCACCTGCGGACGACGTCCAGTTTCGGCGCGCTCATGCGACTGCTTCCACACATTTGCTCGTGTCTACCAGCAACCTTCAGTTTATTTCGTCCAATCACTTCTGGTAACCTGTCAAATATAGTTTTTATCTCAATTGATCATGCATCATTACCTATACAATACCGTACCGTTTCAATAATAACCTCGTGATATGGATATATCTGAGGGTAGCTACTAGCTGATGGCGTTCGGGACGGAAAGAGCACGCGACTGCTTCCGCACATTTGCTCGTGTCTATCTGAGGCGGCCAAAAACGCACCGGCGAGTGGCGGACCATAGTGAGTCCAAGTCGAACGGGTGGCACCCTGCGCATAGCGACCGCGCCGCGCGGATGGAAGAGGTGGGGGGGCGGACGTCGAGACGCGCGCAGTCCACGCGCCGCGGATCTCGGCCGCGTGGACTGGGGACCGACGCGGCGACGTGGCCGGGGACCGACCGCGGACGGTGGCCACGGTTCCCACGGCTGATTGGCCGGGGGCCACCGGTGCCGGCGCGTTCCGGCAGGCCGGCAGATCTTGAACCGGAGCGGCGCGTGGCCGCCAGGCGATAGGCCGGCGGCATTCGACCGACGCGGCCTGGTCGGGGCCGCGGCCGAGGCGCCGGCACGCGCTCGCGACCCGCGCGGTCATCTGATTGGCTCGCCGCGTGTGCTCACCACCGCAATGCGACCCGGCTTCCGGCTTTCGATCGGCGGATATTTGACGGATTTTTGCGAGATACGACGCGGTACCCTGTACCTACTACATACAAATTAAAGGTATGGCTACACCGTTTTTGCGAATGTGGATGCGAACGCACCCGGAATGATTGCAAAGACACGAATTGAGCCACCAATGTTCCTCGCTGGCGCTTGGAGAACGGCCGCGAATCACTTGACGATTGTATGGATCAGTCAACTCGCAAGGTTGGACCACCCAAACCAGTCGACCCCCTACCCCTCAAACACTCACTCTGCCATCAGGTTCTTCAGCACCTCGTGACACGGACAACCCGCAGGAACTCGCAGTCGGCCGCACCTGGACATGCAACGCGGATCGTCCCCCCCTACTCCCTTCTCCGCTTCTCCAGTGCCGCCGCTCGTCCCCCCCGGAACAATGGGCCAGGCTGCGTGTCCAGCCCGACGGAATCCTTCCTACTGACCAATACACCGACCTGATGCTCGACTGGGACGGTGGTGATCCCGCGGGTTCCTCCCGGTGACGTTGGCTCCATGTTGGTGGTGGGGTGGATGGAGATGCGCCGTCCGCTGGCCGGCGATTGGCCGAGCCGGGCGTCCGCACGCGCGGGGCACGCGCGGCCGACGGACAAAGGCCATTCGGCCATGGCACGCGCCGAGACGCGCGCTGGTTGGTCGCCGACGCGCGCCGCCGTCCGTCCCGTCCCTCGCGCGGCCGTCGTCGCGTATTTTGGGCTCTCCGCGGACACGCGCACACGGCGCGCCGCCATGCGCCGCGGCCCGTCGCTGTCCCCGCCAACAGACCCGCGTTTCCTGCCTGCGTCCGCGGTGTCCGGCCGCCGATCGCGGCCGCGGCGGCCGCAGTCAACCCGTCAGAATCCAAAATGGCGTCCAAGTCCCACATCGCGTTCCTGCTCAACCCAGCTCCGGTCGCTGTCGCTAAGTCGACGGCGACCAGCACTCCGCTGGCCGCGCCGATGTCGCCGCCGGCGCTGTTCCAGCGGCTGTCGCCCGTGCGGTCGCCCGAGGCGGCGGCAGCCAACGCATTCGCGTCGTCGCTCATGCTGCTCGGCTCGTGCATCGCGCCGCGCGACAAGGTGAGCCACACGGCGGCGTCCTCGGCGCTGCTCAAGAAGCGCGGCCAGTTCTCCTTCACAGCGCTGTGCCACGAGGCCGCGGCGTCCTCCGGAGCGTCCTCCGCGGCCGGCAGCGCGCAATCGTCCTCCTCGGACGACGACGACATGGAGGACGACCACGACCACGACCACTCGTCCACCTCGAACACCCGCGGGGCAACTGCGACTGGCAAGAGTCGCGGCAGTGGATCTGGTCGCGTCCGCAAGACGAGGACGCCCCCCTGCCAGGTCGACGGCTGCAAGAACATCGCCGTCTCGCGCGGCTGCTGCGTGCGCCACGGCGGCGGCTCGCGGTGCACGGTTCCCGGCTGCAAGAACCGCGCCAAGCTGTACAAGCGGTGCTTCCAACATGGCGGGTACAAGACGTGCTCGACGCCCGGGTGCACGCGCAAGGCGAAGCGGTACGGCCACTGTTGGTCGCACGGCGGCGGCCGCATCTGCGAAGTGCCCGAGTGCACCAAGGTGTCGACGCAGGGCGGGCTGTGCTGGGCCCACGGCGGCGGCAACCGCTGCCGGCTCGAGGGCTGCTCGCGCCGCTCGTACCAAAAGTACGGCTACTACTGCGTCGACCACGCGTCGCTGCACCAGGGCGACGCCGCCGCCACCGACGCGCTGTGAGGGACAGATACAACCTTTGCACTCGTCCGTAGCTCATTTAACTTATGAATGCAACATTTGCCACTCTTCTCCACACAAACTGCCGAGTCTTTTACTTCATCGACCTGACTCGTTGGTCGTTGCATGGGTACACGCGGCTGCGGCTGGCGACGGCGTCACTGCGGCTCCGGCGCGTACGGACACGTCCCGCGGTTGTGGCCCTCGGCGCGGTGGCAGCGGTGGCACTTGTACATGCCGCGCTTGCGCTCGCTCACCGGCCGCGTGCGCACGCGCCGCTTCTTGGCCGCCGGCTGCTGCTCCGACTGCTGCTGCTGCTGCTGCTGCTGCTGCTGCGACTCGCCTGCTGTATCACTAACACCATTGCCGGCCTTGTTGACGAGTCGCGGCGGCCGCAGCGCGGCGTCGGCGGCGACGGCCTCGTCGAGCGGCAGCTCGAGGTAGCGTCCTTTGAAGGAGGACACGTAGTTGCGCACGAGGTAGCACTCGTCGAAGAAGTCGAAGGCGAGCGGCGCGAGCAGCGCGCCGCCGCCCAGCTTGTGCAGCGCCGCGAGCACGTGGCGGCAGGGCACGCCCCACTGCAGCCGCAGCGCGCACGTGCACGTGCGGTGCTGCAGGTCGACGCGCCGCTGGCGGATCTGCGGCTCGGCCGCGTTCCACACGAACGCGAGCTGCGGCGTCGACATGACGACGTTGTAGACGCCCACGCGCGCGAGCTCGTCCTGCATGAGCCGCTCGGCCTCGGGCGTCACGACGCGCCGCTCGCGCTCCCACTGCACGGCGCGCTCGTGCCGCTGGAACGAGCCGTTCATGAGCACGAGCGAGAGCGCCTTGAAGCTCTCGAATGGCAGCTGCGCGTGCGGCGCAAGCCCCATGGCCTGGCCAGTGTCCACCGCCGAGAGCTGCGTGGTCTGCCACCCGTACATCTTGCGCGCCGTCAGGTAGGGGAACAAGGCCCACCGCTTGGCGTCCAGCGACTTGACGAAGTGCGCGGCCGGCGGGTTGAGCTGCCCAAGCCGCGCGACGGTCGCGAGGTACTCGGACTCGGACTCGGCGCGCTGCGCCTGCCACACGAGCGCCTCGTCGTCGCTCGAGAGCGCGAGCCCGCGCGCCGTGCGCATGTCGTCCAGCAGGTGCTGCGTGCAGACCATGACGTGCGGCAGCTGCAGCGAGCCGCACGCGGTCGAGAGCCCCCAGCGCGCGTTGATGAAGACCGGGAAGCGCCGCAGCGGGAAGCCGTGCGCGATGAGCTTGTCGAGGAACCACGCGCAGTGCTCGCTCGCGTCGTCCGGCACGAGCGCCACGGCGTGCACGAGCGGCTGCAGGTTGCCGTCCCGCCCGAGCAGCAGCAGCTGCGTGCCGTTGTACTGCGCGTGCTGCATCTCGATGGCGTCCACGCCGAGCACGCACTGGTCGTTCCACACGCCCGTCGGGTCCATCGCCAGTACGGCGCGCACGAACCGGCCGGCGTCGTCGCGCTCCACGCAGCTCGTCGTGTGCGCGTTCAGCGCCGTCATCTGTGCCAGGTACGACGGCAGCTTTTGTACCGAGGCCGCGACCGGCAGCGGCGGCGGTGGTGGCCCACCGCCAGGTTCGTCGCGGCCGCGCAGCCGGTCGGCCTCGAGCGCGTCCAGCAGGTCCGTCTTGGCCTTGTAGACCATGCTCTTGCTGCACACGAGGTGCTCCTGCGCCTTGAGCTGCTCGACGAGCACGGCCGAGGACACGCGCGCATCCGTCTGCACCGCCGACTGCAGCAGCGCGCTCTGCTTGAGCTGCCGCGCCGTGGGCTTGGCCACGCTCGCGCACGCCGCGTCGTGCACCAGCGAGCCGGACGTGACGTACCAGAACCGGTCGGCCGTCTCGTTGGTTGTATCCCCGTTGCCATTGCTACTGGCGGGGGACGGGCGGCGGCGCGGCCGCGAGCAGACGGCGTTGATGAGCCAGCCGCACGGCGCCTCGCTCGAGCACACGAACTTCTTGTAGCTGCCGCCGCTCGTGGCCACGAGCGCGCGCTTGCCCGCCGCGAGCGCCAGGTCCTGCACGTGGGCCGTTAGCGCCTTGCCGCTCGCCCACCGCTGCGCCTTGAGCGCCGCCCACTGCGCCGCCCGCTCGCCGTCGCCCTCGGCAGGCGGCGGCGGTGGAGCAGCAGCAGCAACTGCTTGCGGTTCATTGCTGTCATCGACACCGGACTCGGCAGCAGCAGCAGAAGAAGCAGAAGCAGTGGAAACGTCGTCGCGACTGGCGAGACGGCTCTGACTCACTGCCGTGGGGGCTGCTTCAACCTGCGCCGCCAGTGCTAGAGGCGGCGGAGGTGGTGGCACGGCGGGCGAAACACCAGAGGCGACGGAGGGCTGCGCCATTTTCCGCTTGCCGCCGCCACCACACAAGTGGGGGATTCCAAAACCCGTCTCTTCGGGAGGAGGACGCATTTGCGAAATAAGGTGGACAACATTGCGAAACGGCTTATTCTGGCCGTTACTATACCTCCAATTCAACGTGGGCCACGTTATCTGAAGCTCGTCACAGGTGGTCCACGTGTATTAGGACCCGCGAACTGGGTCGTGCAAAAGGAGGCACCCACTAGGAGCAAAATGACCAGAGCGAGTCGCGAGTTGCATGGCACCGCACGTGTCGCAGTTGCACTCGCTCCCAGCAAGCCGCTAGCGAAGCGCCAGCCGTCAAAATGGCGCGGCGAGCCTCGATGTACGCGTCGGCCCGCGACTCGCGGCGCTCCAGGGCCGCGTCCTCCTCCACGGAGTCGCCGCTGACCCCCAAGAACAGCTACCAGGCCATGCACGTCGTGGTGCTCGGCGAGGACGACACGGCCGCCGCGCCGACCCCGACCGACAAGCAGTTCGCGTGCGAGTTCGACCCGTCGCTCAAGAGCGCTCGCTCGCTCGTGCTGCGCTTCGATGGCGAGGGCAACCCGGCGTTCGAGGAGATGAGTCGCGTCGAGATCCTGCGGCTCGCGCAGGAGGCGGCCTCGCCCGTGCTGGACGAGCTGCGAGCTGCCGGCCACACCCAGCGGGCCAAGCCGGTCAACCCCAAGATGGTCGGCACGCACGCCCAGGCCCAGGTCGCGTACGGCAATATCTGCGACGTGCAGCGCGTGCACGCGCGCGACATTCGGCAGCTCGACAGCACCTTCGCGGTCTCCACCGAGCCGTCGATCGAGCTGCGCAACCAGGCGATCCTCGTGAACGCCGACCCGATCCGAGCCGTCGTCATGCGCAACGCCTGCCTCGTGTTCGTGCCTGACGGCGCCGACAGCTTGCTGCTCATGCTGCAAACGAGCTTCCGCGACGTGATGCGGATCGAGGCGGCCTCGGCGCCGTACGAGTTCAAGGCGCTCGAGGCGCTGCTGTCGACGCTCAGCCGGTTCTTTGAGATCGATTACTCCAAGACCGCGCCTGTAATCTCGTCGGCGCTCGACCGCCTCGCTACCGGGAGAACCCCTGCCAAGGAGCTCGAGACGCTGCGCGTGTTCAAGAACACAATGAACGAGTTCGAGTCGCAGATCGACGGCGTGCGGCGAGCGCTCATGGAGCTGCTGGACAACGAAGAGGACCTGCGACTGCTATACTTGACCAAGCTATACCAGAAGCCGTCGCTCCTGAACGACCTGTGGAGCTTCGACTCGGAAGAGGCCGAGGTGCTGGTGGAGAATTACCTGCAGGACATTTTCTCGACGCGCACCAAGGCGGCGCTCATGCAGAACCGGATCCAGAACACCGAGAACCTCTTGATGCTGAAGCTCGACTCGATGCGGAACTACCTGCTCGGCGTCAACCTCCTCTTCTCGATCGTCACGATCAGCGTCTCACTTGGCACCTTCATCGCCGGGATATTTGGCATGAACCTCAAGTCCAACCTCGAAGAAGCACCCCACTGGTTCTGGAGCGTCACGGGCATTTCGATCGCCTTTATGGTCGTCTCCAGCATCGCTGGCTATCTATTTTTCCGGCGCCAAGGCGTGTTTTGATTGAGCTCCTCTCTAGCGCAGAGCGCTGGTTGGTGTAGTGCGGATCGCATAGTTTTCGGTGGTAAACAGTGAATGGGAACCAACTGGCCCAAACAATCGAACGTCGCATTCAGTGGTCATTCATCGAAACTCGCAACAGGCCATAGATCGATGGGATCGCCACATTCCAGACATACACAGGAGTGATGACTCTTAGATCTTCGCTGTTTGGCTCTGGCGCAAATGGACCCGAAGTGCATTTGATATGTTTTGCCCTAGTTCCGGAACACGATAGCCCGGACATATCATCATGTCCTGAAGCAGTGATTTCCATCTCACTTAAGGTACCAAAACCGCATCTCGAGCAGGAGTAATAAAGCTGGCGAGCCAATCAACTTTGGACAAGAAACCCGAGTCTAATAAGTCTGTTCCAACTGTTCATACTGCAAAATGTTTGACATCGAGTTTGATGACGGGAATAGGATAAGGTCAGGAGCAAGATGCTCTTGGATGTGTTCACGTCGCCGTTCAGTCATTCGTGCGAAACCACCCGTTGTGTGTCGACAATGCAGTACACACTACAAATCTTCACGCGACGATCAACGCTATCCCTGCAATGGCGTAAACCAATCTGACAAGTCAGCTCACAGTCATACTCTGCATGCAGTCTGCTGACACGAAACTCAACAATCGAGACGGCTGCACACTAACGCTTTAATTCATTCTCCCGTTTCTTGACTCGTACACCCGAACACTTCTTGATCTAACCTCTGTAATCGGCTGCGCTCCTGTCTCCAAAAGCAACGAGAGTGTTCGCTCAAATCATCTCAGTCAGCTTATCTCCCATCCCTCATGTTTTCGTCCACTTAAAGTGGTGAGACCTTAACCACTTCCAATCCAACAGACCGTGAAAGGTATTCATCGTCGAGCTTTGTTTTTCTTCTGGCTTTCAAGCTCACCCCCACGGCTGATAGGCACTCGTTGCAGAAACAACCTTCCAAAATCGGAATTGTTTGGCCAGCTTCACCCTGATCGAGGACGTGCAACTTCGTGAGATTGTACACTTGCACTTGCCATACACGGTGGCAAAAGAATATGATGCGGGTGCAGAAAGAAAAAGCCACATGCATCCAATCTATCTCCCAAGAATGTTGAGTTGCGCTCCTCGATGCCTTCCCTCGACCCGAATGTTGTCGGATGAAGTGGTTGCGCTGGTCGTGATTTGGAGCGAAACGCTTTCATTTTGCGCCAGAAAATGCACCGGAATGTGATATTTTCGCCAATTGGGGCATAACGAACCTTACTAAACCCTGACTAACGATCTGCTAATCACTACGAGAGCACCGCACTTTGTCCCACAATGGCTGGGATTTGCTGCACAAAATGGACGGGCCGCCACCGCGTTTGACATTTGAGCGAGGCCGCCACTGATTGGCCGGTCAGCGGTCCTCTTCTTTCGCTCGTCCTCACTCGGTTTGCTTGCGTTCGCCAATCGCAGCCACTGCTTCCTCGGCGTCGACGTTGCTGCCTTCAACATGTCTTCGCTCATCATGACAAAGTGTCCACTCATACGGGATGACCTGGCGCGTGTGGCAAGCAGCGCATCCTCCATTCCGCGTTTTTTTCAATCGATCGGGGTAGTCGTGCGTTAATTGCAGCAATGTCAGGTGGTGCCTTGCACATCCCTTTGGATCGAGTTGGGTCTCAAGGTGCAGCCAGTGACGGGCTCCGCATCGCTCGCTTGGCGCTGGTGCCAAGGCCGCCGAAGGGTTAACTCACTCTCCAATTCGCCATGGTCCAGCACTCGCTCGACCGCGCCTCCGTCGAGAGCCTCTCGCAGCTCAAACCCGGCTACTCGGAGCTCAAGTCGCCCGCGGACGGCAGCGTCAATGACCCCGGTCTCTTGGAGAATGGCGCGTTGCGTCCGGCGCGCGGCTCCATCTCGGTCTTCAGCTGGCAGAACCTCGGAATGGCGGCGCATTTGGCCGGTGTCGGCGTTGTGAACGCGACCATCTCGAACGTCATCTACTCGGTGCTCAACAACTACCTACACATGTCGGCGACGCTCGTCGCGACTGCCACGGCTCTCGTCTCGTTCCCTCGCGCGCTTCGCGTCTTCACGGGTATGCTGACGGACCGGTTTCCGATCTTTGGCTACCGTCGCCGACCATACATGGTCATCGGCTGGGTACTCTCGTTCACGTGCTGCTTCCTCATGGCTGTGCTACCGCTCGGCGACCCGTACTACACCGACTCCTCATTGCAAGACGTGTCGCTCGACGAGATGACGGACGCGCAGCTCGCGACCGTCAATTTGGACGCTCCGAACAGCGGCATCAAGCTCATCATCCTCATGATGATCGCGAACTTCGGGCTAGTCATGGGCTACAGTGGCTTCAACGGCGTGCTGGTCGAGGTATCGCAACGCGAGCCTGAACACCTGCGCGGCACGGCCATGGGCGATGTGACGATTGTGCGCTGCGCGTTTGCCGTGCTCTCATCATTCATGACGGGCATTGGTCTCAACGGCGTCGACTACGGTGGCTCCTTCTCTTGGACGCTCGGCTTCAACAACATCATGTGGATCTGTGCCGCTGCCTCGCTGTTGACGCTGCCCTTCTCCATCTTCTGCATCCAAGAAGACAAGGTCGAGAGCGTGCCAGAGAAGTCGGTGCTCGTGTTCTTGTACGAGCTGCTGCAGAACCGCTACATGTATCGCTTTGTGGCCTTCAAGTTCGTCTACAACGTGTTCTCGCTCTTCAGCGTCACGTCAGCGAGCGCGATCCAGAGCACGTGGGCTGGTGTCGAGCCGCTCAACAGCGGGATCGCCAGCATGCTCACGCAGCTGCTCGTGCTCTCCGGCGCCTACATCGCCAAGAAGCACGGTCTCGGTTGGAATTGGCGGTACGCCATCATTTTCTGCCAAGTCGGCGTCGTTCTCATCGACGTGTGGCCGACTTTCCTCACGATCTGGGACGTCTTCCGCAGCCAGTGGCTCTGGCTCGGCGTGCCGCTCGTCGAGGAGGTTCCGACTGCTGTGATCACCTTCATCACGGGCCTGTTCGTGTTCGAGCTCATGAACTGCGATGGCTACGAGGCGACGCTGGTGGGGTTGAGCGTGACGACGCAGGAGGTCGGCTCGCCGTTCGCCACGGTGCTGACCAAGACGGTCAACGGCTACTTCGACGTCGAGCGCACCTTCATCGAGAAGGACGACAGTCACGTGCGCACGCAAGTGACGTACGTGTACATCATCATGTACCTCGTCAACCTCTGCTCGCTCGTGTTCGTCATGTATCTGCCGAAGCAGAAGGCCGAGCTGCGCGCCATGCAACGCGAGAACCGCAAGAGCAAGTACTGGGGCATCTTCACCATCACTTACTTGCTCTTCTCGCTCGCCTGGACGCTCATGACCAACATCCTCAGTCTGTTCGACTCGACGAGTTGCCTGCGCATCGCCGGTGGCACTGGCTGTTAAATCGTGTGTATATTCAATTCATCAACTTCCACTGGTGGACGCTACCCTCATTCAACTAATGTGTTCACGGCATTTTCGGTAACCTCCTTTTTTCACTCAATCAAGCTAAGAGAACTCAGCACTAACCCGGCAGTTGACCACGTGTGCGGGGATGCAGCGCCACAATGTACCCGTAGCATTGCGACGGTGCTGCTGTTGGGCCGTCCACGTTCAAGCAGTCACTGCAACACCTGCCATTGCAACACATCGGCCACGCATCTCTGCACTTGACGGCTGAGACCGTGCAGCATTCGACGTCCACATCTATTAGCAAGATAACAATGTTCATCAGTATAGAAATCGTTAGTTTGACAAGCTGTTCGCTTGTAAATCACTTCAGATGCAGCCATATTCGTTTTAACGATCATTGAGATTGGCGGGTGATTTGAAAGTGATAGATCGGACTGAGCGATGGAGATGCGCACCTAGCTGGCTTGACATGACGTTGGCGAAGCCGCTGATTGGACATCCGGCGGTCCACTTCAAGCTCGTGCCCGCGCGTGGTCTACGCGCATTTGCCAATCGCAGTCGCGCGGGCGACAACGTCAAGTGTTACATGTCAAGGCGGCTCATCGCACGGCGATCAAATCGCATGCTGAGCCGCCACTCATCCAGGCGGAGGAGGGACGCGAAACCCATCAGCCGACTTGTCAGGACCGCTTCTGACTCGTTAGGGTAGTCGTACCCACTGTTGTATCGCTGACTGGGGTTCAGTATGTAACAGATCCCGAAAGATCGAAGGTTCAAAGCCTTCATCGAAGGCAGCACGCCGATGCAGGTCCCGTTCCACCTACGCATGCCTCAAGTGCAGCCAGTTGAGGCTGACTCGCGTTGACTGGATGTCTAGCTACCACCCGCACCGTCCGTCGGGCATTGCATTTCCCAATTCGCCATGGTGCAGACAGCGCTCGTCGACCGCGGCTCTGTCGAGAGCAACTTCGCGCAGTTCAAGGCCGATGCAGTGCGTCCCAGCTACTCGGAGCTCAAGTCGCCCGCCGATGTGAACGGCAGTGGCCTGGAAGAAGGCGCGCTGCGTCCCGCCAACGGCCCGATCTCGATCTACAACTGGCAGAACCTCGGAATGGCGGCGCATTTGGCCGGTGTCGGCGTCGTCTACGGCACCATCTCGAACGTCATCTACTCGGTGCTCAACAACTACCTACACATGTCGGCGACGCTCGTCGCGACTGCCACGGCTCTCGTCTCGTTCCCTCGTGCACTCCGTATTTTCACGGGTATGCTGACGGACCGGTTTCCGATCTTTGGCTACCGCCGCCGTCCGTACATGATCATCGGCTGGGTACTTTCGTTCACGTGCTGTCTGTTGATGGCTGCACTCCCGCTTGGTGACCCGTACTACACCGACCCGTCGCTGGAGAACATCGCCCTGGAAGACATGACGGACGCACAGCTCGCGACCGTCAACCTGGACGCTCCCGACCACGGCATCAAGCTCATCATCCTCATGATGATCGCGAACTTTGGCATTGTCATGGGCTACAGCGGCTTCAACGGCGTGCTGGTGGACGTCTCGCAACGCGAGCCGGAGCGCCTGCGCGGTACGGCCATGGGCGACGCCACGATCGTCCACTACGTTTTCGGCGTCATCTCGTCTTTCATGACGGGCATTGGTCTCAACGGCGTCGACTACGGTGGCTCCTTCTCTTGGACGCTCGGCTTCAACAACATCATGTGGATCTGTGCCGCGGCGTCCCTGCTGACCATCCCGTTCTCCATCTTCTGCATTCAAGAGGAGAAGATCGACCGCGTGCCAGAGAAGTCGGTGCTCGTGTTCTTGTACGAGCTGCTGCAGAAACGCCACATCTACCGCTTCGTGGCCTTCAACTTCTTCTACAACGTCTTCTCCATCTTCACGGTCACGTCAGCGAGCGCGATCCAGAGCACGTGGGCTGGTGTCGAGCCGCTCAACAGCGGGATCGCCAGCATGGTTACGGCCTTCCTCACGGTCAGCGGCTCGTACTGGGCCAAGAAGCACGGCCTCGACTGGAACTGGCGCAAGGTGGTCATCGTCTGCCAGATCGCCGTTGTCTGCATCGATATCTGGCCGACGTTCTTCACGATCTGGGACGTCTACCGCAGTCAGTGGTTCTGGCTCGGCGTGCCGCTCGTCGCTGAAGTCCCGACCGCCGTCATCACCTTCATCACCGGGTTGTTCGTGTTCGAGCTCATGGACTGCGATGGCTACGAAGCCACGATGCTCGGCCTCGGAGTGACAACGCAGGAGGTCGGCCAGCCGTTCGCCACGGTGCTGACCAAGACGGTTGACGGCTACTTTGATGTTGAGCGCACCTTCATCGAGCAGGATACGCACCATGTGCGCACGCAAGTGACGTACGTGTACATCATCATGTACCTCATCAACATCTTCTCGCTCGTGTTCGTCGTCTTCCTGCCCAAGCAGAAGGCCGAGCTGCGCGAAATGGAGCGCGTCAACCGCAAGAACAAGTTCTGGGGCATCCTCACCATCTGCTACCTGCTCTTCTCGCTTGCCTGGACGCTCATGACCAACATCCTCAGTCTGTTCGACTCGACGAGTTGCCTGCGCATCGCTGGCGGCAGCGGCTGCTAGACGGAGCGAGCCTCCACCGGTTTACAGCCAGCAAATAATAGTAGTCTGTGTGCTTCCAATCGATTTTCATTACCATACATGAACCGTGCCGCTTGCGGCGGCCACATCAGTCGACAGCGCTCCACCGGTGTAGGTGGCGCCAAGGACGGACACTCCCGATGGCTTGGTGCTCGGTAGCAGCTTGGAACAGGGTTCCACAGCCAGCAGCAGTCACGGCCGAGTGTCTACGCGTCTTCGTCGTCCTCGACATCCTCGTCGTACTCGTCGTCCTCATCGCCCGAGGTGCCGACGTCGTCCGAGTCGACCGAGTCGCTGTCCGCCTCGACCTCGGCGTACGGATTCGGGTACGGACAGGGGAACTTTTCGTTCTCGGGCCGGTCGTCCGAGCCGTCGTCCGAGCCGGCTTCGCACACGCCGTATGAGTAGTTGAGCCGCACGCACGAGCCGCCCTGGCACGGGTACACGGACGGGTCCACGCAGTTGTTGAACGCGCAGCGCTGGCCCAGCGGCGTCACGTAGAACTTGTGCGCCACGCGCAGGTGCAGGTGCGCAGCCTGGTCGGCGCTGGCGGAGGCCGCGACCAGCGCGGCGGCCACGAGTACACGCTGGAGCATCGCGGGCATCTTCAGTTCGAAGCGGATCTTTTGCTGAAATGGAGAGGGAGGAGAGTCCCTTTGGCCGCATCCCTAGGCTTTGCGCGGTGTGGACTACACAGAAATCAGGTAGCAACTGAGGCGGTGCCGAGCAAATCCGAAAAGAGATGACTGCCAACATCTACGATAGATTATCCGACTGTCGCAGGGAAGGAATATCCGCGAGCGAAAAGAATCCAGGAGCGCGATCACGAGATGCTGGCCGAGACGGCGGCGGCGAACGCGAGGCTGGCGGCGGCCGTGATCGCCTGGCTCGCCCTGCGTGCCCTCTGTGGACTCTGAGGCGCCGGGTGGCTCCGCCGCACGAACTGCAGGTCACACGGCCGCGGCGCCGTGTCGATCGCCGTGCGCAGCTCGTCCATGGAGAGGAACTGCACGGAGCGGCCGCCGACCGCGAGCAGCTCGAACGAGGCGTTGACGCCGGCTCGCGCGAGCAGTCCGCTCGCCTTGGTGACCATCACCGGCGATGGCGCGCGCGCAAACTCGAGCGGGATGGCGCGCGCCGACTGGTGAGCGAGCGCGAGGCTCGCCATGGCCTCATCAAAGTTGCGCGAATCCACAGCGGCGTCCCGCGCTCGCAGCAGCACATCGCCGATCTGGACGTCGACCCGCGCAGACTTGATCACAACGACCCGCCCGGACGCGCTGTCGACGCCGAACGTGACGCCTAGCGGTCCGTCGCTGGCCCACAGCACCGTGAACGGCGTGTCCGCCGGTCGCGCGCGCGCGAGCTCGAGCCCGATTGGCTCGCCGCTCCACCAAAAGTCGACCGTGTCGCGCAGCTCGGCCTCGCGCGCGAGCTTCATGCTGAGAGGGCTCGTCGGTGCATGCTGCTGCCGAGCTCCGAGCTGCGAGGTCGCCTCCATCGTCGCTTCCATTGCTGAACTCGCAATCTGCCGACGAAGAAGTCAGCTCGGATCTGTATAGTATCACTAGAGTAATACCGAAGAACGTATACTCATACTACTACGGACATAGTAGTACTTTGCCACAATCTTGAAAGGGCACGCAATGCGCGACCAGAGTCGCTGCGATCGCCCGCTGCTTTCGTGATGGCTGATCCATCGAGTGCTGCGGCCGCAGTCTCGGCGGACGGTGGCGATGCAGTAGTTGGTGTGCACGGAGCGGCGAGCCGTGCGATCGAGCGCGCGCTGAGCGCTGGTCGGCGGGTAGCTGAAGCGCCAGCAGTGCTTCGCGACGACCGTCGCTGCGACTTTGCGCTCGCGGCTGTCGCGTTGCCGCCAGCGGTCGACTCGCGGGTCGTCGCGACCAGGGAAGAGCTGTACGGACGCGCAGCGGGTGACGAACCGGCGGATCCTGATGGCAGGGCGAGTCTGGAGCTCGAGTGGCGGCGGCAGCTCGAGCTGCACGTCGTTGGCTTGCTGCGGCAGGTGCGGCAAGGACAGGAGACAATGACGCAGTTCCTTCAACTCGTCGCAATGGCGGCGCTGCCACCCGAGAGTCATAAACCTTCGTCTGCCACTGTCGATGCCGAGACTGGCGGTATTGAAGCTTCAACTGCTCCAGTTCCGCGAGAGCTGGCGAGCGGCGCTGCGGCCAAGCGCATGTTTCAGGAGCTCCATCGCACGGCCTGTATCATGGGTGAGGACGTGTATCGCCGCGTTCACCACGTCATGCAGCGCAGTGTGACGCGCGGAGCGCTGTCACTCGAGGCCAACGCTGTGCGGCTCGAGTCGGTCTTCAAGCTCGAGCTGCGGCGGCAGGTGACACTCGAGAGCGTCATGAAGCGCGTCACAGCGCTGCGACGACTGGGCAACATCGCCAGTGACGATGGCGCTTTCCCCGTCGATCCCGATCCAGTAACTCTGTCGGCAACGGACGAAGCAGTGGGAGTGACTCATGATTCGGCAACTAAACAGCGAGCCAGGAGCGCGCCAGCCGCCAGCAAGCGTGAGCGACTGGTTTCTGCCCACACGTTCAAAATGAAGGCGCTCGAGCGGATCCTGAACGCCGAGTGGCAGAACGACGCGCTTCTAGACCTGCACGTCACGGTCGGGGTCGACTTTGAGCTCGATGAGGCCGAGAGCGACCTCATCAAGGAGCGTGTGACGAGCTACCTGTACCACCGCAGCCGCGAGAACTTCCCGTTCTGGCGCGAGCCGCCGGAGAACACGCTTTCTCGAGATGAAACAGCGCGGCTCGTGCGGTCGGTGCTGGGTTTGCTGCTCGCGACGCCGCTGTTCCGTGGCGGACTCTCGATCGACCAACTGATTGAAATGGCGCGCGCCATGCGGTGGAAACACCTGCAGAGCGGTGAAACTGCGTGTGTCGAAGGTTCGGAGGCCAACGAGATGCTCATTCTGGTCGACGGCGAGTTGGAAGTGACGCGATCCGACGATTCTGACTTCGTCACACCACTCATTCAGCATGAAACGAAGACCAACAGCGTGGAGAATGGAGACGACCTTAACACCGAGCCAGAACAGACAGGAGCGACTACCATCACGGCGCCGTCTTGGGTGGGGGAGCTTGCGATGGTGAGGCAAGGCTCTCGATGGAAACTCACTCTGATCGCGGGGAAATCTCCTGCCAAGCTGCTGGTGCTGTCCCGACAGGCCTTCGACGCTCTGCTGCAACGAATGTTCTCTGTGGGCAAACCACGGGAGGCACTGGCGCAGACCTTGCCACAGCCGCCATCCAGTCGGCCGGTATCATCTCCGAGCGGCATTGGAGGACGGCGACGTAGCAAACTCGGTGAAGCCAATGCGTCGACTATCTCGCCTACTCGCATTGCTGTAGTGAACAATATCGCGTGTATGAATCACCCTCGACGCGATGATCAAAGCGATAACAATGGCGATGGTTCGATCGGTGGCGGACGTGTGGGCAGTATGCCCAAACTAATCATGGAAGTTTCGACGGCGAGCCGACCACTCTCTCCGAAGAATACCGCGTCTAGCCCTGTCGACAAAGCTGCAGACAGGTCGAGCAGCCGAAGACCGGGGACTGCGAGCATGTTCCAGCATTATCCAACATTCGACTGCGACGGCTCGACCGACGGCGATGTTGCAAGCATGTTTCGGCTGAAGTGGGCTCAACCGATCGCGTTCCCCATGGCGACCAACCACACACAGCTCAAGGATGAATGGGCTCCATCGTTCCCAGAGACGCCAGCGCTCGTGGACTTCTTGTCGGCGACGTCCTCCGCGTCAATCCGGATGTTGTTCCAGAGAGACAACATGCTCAGTATTGATTGCCTCCGCGCGGTGTGCCGTCACCGCCCCTTCCTCGACACAGCTTACTCGTTCCCAGCCGATAAGGTCAAGAGCTCTGATGGATTGGCGGTCGAGATCACCACTACTGGCATTGCTAGCGCGCCTTCCAGTCCTACGCATCGGACGAGTATCGCGATCGACCCAGCGAAGTCGGAGGTGGTGAGTCTCTCCCAGTTCACCGAATCGCGGAAGAAGACGATGTCCGGTCGTGCTAGCAGCGTCCGTCTGCGCTCCGCATCTAGTTCGAATAGCCTGCGAGGCTTGCCATGGTCGGCATCCCGAAACGGCGGCTCGTCGCTCGAGCCGTTTGTCGGGTCGACGTTCGTCGCTGAGGCGAGCTTTCGCGTTGGAGGCCGACCGAGTATGCTGGACGACTCGGTATCGCTTGACGACGAGAGTGATGGCAGTGACGATGAGTTTGAAGTCGACCGTATCGAAACAAAGTCGATGGACGCTGGCTTGCAGCCACATGAAGAAGAACCGACCTCGATCAAGACTCCTGACGAGCCAGCGTCTGACGCCGTTGACAAGGAAGAAGAAGCGACGCTCGCGAGGAAGAAGGCGCTCGATAGCCTGATACAAACCGGGCCAACAGCAACGCACATGAGCCAGGTGATCGACACCGATACAGCTAAACAAGCACTGGCCACGACACGTCGAATGCCGACGGCAACGAGCGAGCGTGTGCCGCTCGACCCCATCCGCTCACCTCGTTCACCTTCGAAGGTCGTGCGCTTTGACCCCCAGAGACCGCCACAGACACATACACAGGAGAAAGCTCAGGCGACGGCCAGCGCTCCAGCTCCACTGCCACTTCGAGCGGATCTCCAACGTCGCATGGATATCGTGCTCACCGGTCTTCGGCTGCGAGCCAAGGCCAAACTCGAGCTCGTGCTCAAGTACACGCACGCGGACCACTACGACAAGTTCCCGCTCGCCGTCGTGCTCTGGGAGCAGACTCTGCGTTTCGTGCGGCAGCGGGAGGATCTGCTCGATGCCGTGCGGCGCTTTGAGCTCGTGGCGAGCGATCCGCGCCGCCACTTCCGCACGCTGTCGACCCACCGGCTCACGGAGCAGAAGGAGCGCGATACTCTGCTTACCAGGCTCAATGGCGCCACTGAGCTGTGTCGCGAGTCGCTCGACGAACTGAACGCGCGGTGCGGAGACGAAGTGTGGCTGGGCGACCGTCAGTACCGCGACAAGATGAAGAAGGACTACACCGAGTTGCTGTTCGAGGTCGAGCAGGAGCGACTACGATTGATCTATCGCGGCGTCAAGCCGGCCATCACGGGAGACGGCAGCTTGGGACTTCCACACCGTAACGAGTCCGAGGTTGATGCGGCCAGATCAGCATCCAAGACTTCGGCATCGATGTATGTGCATCTCCCGTCAGTGTCACGTGGTGCAACGCCGCCATGGAGTCATCTCACCAAAAGCACCAATCAAACAAGTGGCAGTGACAGCGACGCGATGGGTACTCTCTCGCCAGAACTATGCGTTGCTGGAGACGATTTGGCGCCTCGTCGAGCTCGATTTCAGCTAGCAACACCGCAGGAATCGATCTACCTGTCGGCTGGAGAGCAGCTGCTCGAAGAAGAACGCGTTCGAGACGAGGAGGGTAGTCGGCGTGACAGCGAACAAGCGGAAGCACCAGTCAAGGCGCGCGGGCTCAAGGCGCATCGAATGGCTGCGCAAGTGCAGGCCAAACGACAGGCAGATCTGGACGCGCTGACGAAGCAACTACAGTCGCAGTTGCAGCAGAAGGCGGCTGTTCCTCCCTCGACGTCACGACCGCGCTCGCTCCGAACGAGCTCGGCTCGTCAGCAAGGCAATGCGAACGAGATAAGACCAGTTGAGCGCGTTGTCGCTCACGGTCCAGGTGAGTGTTTGGACTCTGAGCAATCGGCGCTACGGCAGATGCTACGCGCTTTCGTCACCCAGCAGCAGAGCGCAAAGTGATCCAGCACGGCCGTTGAAGCCTCAAACTGAAGCGCCTGTTGAGCTGTGATGGACACCTGACATGTCACACGCATCGGACATTGTCGACACACAATGGGTACTTTATATGCCTGTGAACCGCGACGAGAACGCGTCCAAGAGCATCTCGCTCCTGACTCTGACGTACTTCCAGCATCAAACTCGACATCCAGCGTCAACACCATGACTGAGGACCGGCGTGAGATGCAAGGAGCTTTCTTCAATGGAACTCTACGGTCGGAATCAACGTTCTCAAGCGCGAACGATAATGCCAAGACTCGGGAAAGTGTCTGCGAGTGGCCGGCGTGGTGGGGTTGCTCGTAGCAATGCTCTCTAGGACAGTCTGTTGACTCGGTCATTATTCTCTTGGTGCGTCCTCTGTCTGTGTTTAGAAAACCTCGTTTTATGTGGGAGATATCCTCGTTATATGAGGTGACACATTGGATGAGGTCTCATTGAGTAAATGGTTCGCTGACATCTAGGCTGGCTGCAGAGCTCTCTCGCTGCTTTCTCAAGGCAAACAACAAGTTGACATCGGTTTAGAGATGCGTAGTATCGCTCTGTAGCATTTCGCCCGACCGAATGCTTGCATTTGGCCCAATCACTGAATGGGATCTGAATGGCACAGTGTACCAGTGAAAATGTACCCAGTCACCAGAAGCATTTTCAATCGGCACAAGCACCAGCGCAGCCCCGTCCGCTGTTCAAGCAACGAGGATGCAGGGGGACATACTGACGAGCGTGCATGCGTTGAAGCTGCCTTTTCCGGAGCAGGTGCAGTCGCTGGTGTCGGAGTTGTTGGATTGTTCAGGGTCGGTGTGTTCGCACAGAGCTGCGAAGTGTGGATGGTTGCACTGGTTCGAGTACACGCAGCCTATTGATGTGTGCACGCGTCACGCTCACTATGGTGATAACATGATGGATCGAGCGGCTGGGAATGGTCATTTGGATGTGGTGAAGTGGTTGCACGCGAACCTCAGCATGCGCTGCTCGAAGTATGCGATGGATTTTGCTGCACGAAACGGACACCTGGGTGTGGTGCAATGGCTTCACGCGAATGGCAACGAGGGCTGCACGAAGGGGGCGATGGATTGGGCCGCAGCTGACGGACATCTGTCCGTGGTGCAGTGGCTTCACGAGAACCGAAGCGAAGGCTGCACAATGAGCGCGATGGACCAGGCCGCAAGAAACGGACATCTTGCTGTGGTGGAGTGGCTGCATCGTAACCGCTCGGAGGGCTGCACGATGGATGCGATAAATCGGGCCGCTTGGAGTGGCCATTTAGAGGTGGTGCAGTGGCTTCACGCGAACCGCAACGAGGGCTGTTCGACGAGAGCGATGGATGGAGCAGCTGAGGAGGGTCATTTGGATGTGTTGCAATGGTTGCACGCGAACCGCAGCGAGGGTTGCACGACGAATGCGATGGATTGGGCCGCTGAGGAGGGTCATTTGGATGTTGTAAAGTGGCTACACGCGAACCGCTCGGAAGGTTGCACAATGGAGGCGATGGATAGTGCCGCAGCTAACGGGCACTTGGCTGTAGTGGAGGGGACGGCTAGTAGATCCGTGCATGGACGGCATTGATCGTCGCGTCAAGATTTGAAACTCGTATCCAATGCACAAGCTGTTGACTTTATCTTCTTGTCACGGGCTCCTGGGAAACCGGACGCGGCCGTTGAACGGCTCGCGGAACCGCGGCTGGGAGACCTGCGCGAGGCGACCAAGCTGCGTCTCGACGAGCTGCAGGTTGTGCTCGTATGCTTCACCGCGCGTCGCGAACCAATCGAGGAAGCGGCTGCTGATCGCTGAGTGCTCCACGAGCGTGTCACATTCGGCGGCGAGCTGCTTCACGCGCTCGACAAGGCCAGCCAAATCTGCTTGTGTGGCTCGCAGCTCTGCCGCGCTCGAGCTTTCGTCCCGCCAGTGCGTCAGTTGTTGCTGGAGGGAGGATCGAGCCTGGGATCCAGACTACAAAGCAGGCGTGAGACGATTCGAGCAGGTTTTCATCGTCGAGTGCAGCGCACCTCAATACTGGCCCAGAGCTGTCGCAGACTGTCGCTCGTGGTTGCGGCGGCCGCGTGGAACTTGGCGGACAAGGTGCGCACGGCCGACTCGAGGGTCGCTGCGTCTGATGCTCGCTGCTGAAGCTCGCGATCGATTCGTTTGACGCCTTCGGACGCTACAGTCAGCTGAGGCATTACAACTTGGTCGTGTTCGCGCCGCCACTCAGCCGTCGTGGATGATATCGTCTGTATGCGCTCAGTGAGCTCCACCAGGTTCGCGGTGTGCGCAGCGAGCAGCTCATCGCAGCCTGCTGACGCCTGCTTCAAGGTGGCTTGACTGCTCTCGATGTTGGTGAGGCGAGCAACAAGCTGCGTTGCCACAGGGCGGAACTCACGGATCTGCGTGAGAGTCGCGTCCATGCGAGACGCCTCTGTCTACCATCACATCGGCGTCGCTTAGTTTGGCAATGGAGTGTCATCAGCTGTACAGTAATGAAACGACCTTGTCCATTTTGCCCTCGAGGCGGTGGTCCATTGTCGCGAGTCGTTCGTGCAGCAAACTCTGGTCAACTTGAAGACTACATGCCGTTGAATCAGTGCTCTGTAAGCCCAGCTTTCGTGGCATTCGCGATGCCACAAGGCTACCTGTTGACCAGCTCGAAGCTCGCCGCCTCAGCCCTGAACTGAGCCACACAAGAACAATGTCAACGCACACACAATCTCCGAGCCTGCCCTAATACGTCCGGCCTGACCTCGTGACCGAGCTTGACCGTAGCTCGATTGACTCGTGCGAGCTCTTCCTGCATCTCTTCTTTGTCCGCCTTGTCAGCGAGCGTGTTCTCCAGGCGAGTCAATCCAGCAATGCACTGGCGCTCATAGCGGTCGCAGCGGTGCTGGACCTGATCCTCAAGCTCTTGCAATCGATTTTGAAGCGACGGCAGCTGCTGAGACTGGAGCTGGTCCCACGCTGCGCTCGTCGCCGTCTGAGCAAGCTCGAGGACCTCCAACCGCGTCAGCGCGAGCTCGAGCCGCGCCGTCTGCCGGTTCAGCACGTCCACGAGTCGTTGGTACGGTGCCTCGGCTGCCTCGGCGTTGAACAGGTCCGCGAGCGTCAAGGCGCTGGCCATGATTTCAGGACTCGAAGGGACACTCCGGCTGGATCGTATTGGTGTTGGCCACTTGAAAGGTAGCCATGCGCTGGAACAAGTGTAGCCATGTCGAGTCAGAGCGCACGGTCAGCGTCTCTGCTGCCGGCGCGGGTCGGCTCGGCGCTGTCCCAAGACGCCAGAACTGGGATCCAGGGTGGCAGCCGCGCGCTGCAAGCAGTGACCAGCCTGGCGGCCTGGCAGCCTGGCAGGCGCCGAGATCTTGAGCGCATCGCGGCAGGTGCCGGGAGAGAGCTGGCCATGGAGAGGCTGGCCGGAGACGGGCGTGCTGAGGAACAGCCAAGATCTGCTCGGGGCGATGCGGCGGCCGGGCGGAGAGGACTCATCCTCCGGCTGGTAGATCCCTTCGAACGCCCGGATCGGGTCGCGAAGAAGCCGCACGCAGCGGATGGATCAACCCAGCGCTTGCACTCGTTGCACCGGACAGCTGGGCGATGGCGCGAGTGGGGATGTTGATTTGCGCCTGCAGGTCATGAGCGCACGTGGTGATGGTGTGATGGCCATCAGTCTGTTGCCACAAGGTCCCCACCGAGCCGAGCATTGGCATAGGCGCCACGCTGGACGCTGCCGACAGCCGCCAGCCGCCAGCCCACCGCCTGCTGCTGCTTGTCTCTCCTCTGATCATGGAAACATCGACCCGCTGCTTCGTGGCGCTCGCGTGGCGTCGCCACCTGCCTGGTGGTGAGCTGACGGCTCGGTGCGCATCCATCCACGAGCGCTTTGGCGGCTCGGGGAGTTCGTTCGGTGTGTGCTGTTGTCTGCCGAATTGTTTCATTGAGGGGGGGGAATTAGCCAAGTTTTGGTTGCGAAATGGCTTCGCTGCTGTCTTTTCTATGCTCCGCGAAATAAGACGTGGAGAAATGACAAGGCTTCGCGTTGCACTCGCAGGTCTTTTTCAAGCCCGAAAATCGGATTTTGGCGGTTTGTCGCGCGTAATTGTGTGCGACAGTGGAAAAAATCTCCAACCGATGGCTGCAGAGCGGCCGTTTCGCAAGCCGCAAAATCTGGAACGGCGCGGGGCGAACTGTTCGACAAAAGTGGCGCCTGTCCGGCGTTCGGCTCGGAACCCGCAACGCTTTTCCACAAACGACCGGCTAGCAAATTTGGCGGTATGGATGCGCAGGCGCCGCGAACGACTTAAAGGCCCTGGCGGTTTCGCGCGCGCACTCTGGACGGCGGCGCCAGCACTCAGCGTCTGTCTGGCCTCAGCAATCTCGCGCGAACCGGTGAGGGCAGGTTAACAAGCGGGGGATCGACTTGCCCCATAACTGGACTGCTTCCACATAGAGAGCGGGTCGTTCCCCCCTGCCCTGGGTTGGACATTTGTGCGTGAAAAGTTCAAGCAACCAAGGGTAGGGTACATTGAAAATCGGCACGTGATTGGCTCATTCGTCGCTCCACGAGCTTTTTCGCCAATCCTCGGCTGTTAATCGACGCGCCTGTCTGCGTCCCCGCCACTCTACTTTGTTCTTTTTTTCCGGGAGTGTATGACCGCCGCCATCCCCCCCACCCCTCGCATTTCACGGTTGCACATCTGCACCGCCCTGGCAGGCCGCGCGTCCCAAGCTCGAGCAGCAACGGATAGCAACGGATAGCAACCGTCGTAGGCAGCACCCGCCCGCTCACTCGCTCACTTTGCATTTTTCCTCCTTATAGTGAAGCGCCGAGGTGTCGTCGCTGTCGCTATACCAATTTCGCCCACGGTACTCGCTCGCATGACCGTGCCGTCCCGCTGCTCGGTGGACTCGGGCCTGCCGGCCGCGGCCGTGCTCGCCGGCGCCGCGACCGAGCTGACGACGCTGCAGGTGGCCGTGGCGGAGCTGCAGCTCTCGCCCGACGGCGCGTGGCTGTACGTGCTGAACGTGGCGGCCGGCGCCGCGCGCTGGCAGGTGCTGCGCCGCTACTCGGAGCTCCGCGGCTTCTGGCAGCAGCTGTGCGAGCTGCTGAGCTCCGAGGCAGCGCAGGCCTGCGGCGAGCACTGCCACTTCCTGCAGGGGCTCGAGGCCGACAAGTTCCCCAAGAAGCGGCTGCTGCACACCAAGACGGTGCTCGAGGCGCGCGCGAACGACCTGGACCAGTGCCTGCTCAAGCTCACCATGCGGCTCAACCTGTGCAGCCCGCGCAGCGTCGAGGGCTGCCGGCTGCGCGGCTGCCCGCTCGTGGCGCTCGTGGCCGGCTTCTTCGAGATGCACGGCCGCGTCGTGCGCTCCAAGGCGCGCGCGGGCTCGGCGCCGGCCGCGGTGGCCGACCCGGCGGACGGCCAGCAGCCAGAGGGCCAGGGCCGCCACCCGCACAAGAAGTTGGTCAAGTTCCGCAGCATCCCGCTGCTCAAGAGCCACGCGGGCCGCCAGCTGAGCCTGCACGGCCGCCGCCTCTCGTTCGCCGAGCTGCGCGACGTGCAGTTAGTGGCCCCGCGCGCCATGTGAGCATTGGCAGTCGAAGGCGAGACGCATCTATTTATCACACACACCACACTCAACTACTCAGTGTACCGGTCGGGAGTACCTTCTATGTCAAATTATACTGTCGTTGTATCCGCGTGCTGCCGTGCTATCAATGATCACCATGACCTCCTCAGTGTGTCTATCCTCTGTTAGCAACTCATGCTGCTGTGTTATCTATGACCACCACGTCGACCTGCATCATGGCCTCCCCAGTGTGTCTATCCTCTGTTAGCAACTCATGCCTCGTTTGTTTGGCTATCCGCTCTGTGAGGGCCGATTTCTGCGTCGCTGATGTTACTCGAGCTGCTGCAGCAGCCTGTTCTGCTCGTCGACGACGAGCGCGTCGACGATGTCGTCGAGCAGCTCGCCGTTGAGCATGCGCTCGATGCCGAAGACGGTCACGTTGACGCGGTGGTCGGACACGCGGCTCTGCGGGAAGTTGTACGTGCGCACGCGCTCGGAGCGGTCGCCCGAGCCGATCTGGGCCGCGCGCAGGCTCTGCCGCTCCGAGTCGCGCTGGCGCCGCAGCCCGTCGAACACGCGCGCGCACAGGATCTTCATGGCCTTGGCCTTGTTCTGGTGCTGCGACCGCTCGTCCTGCACGGCCGCCTGGATGCCCGTCGGTATGTGCGTGATGCGCACGGCCGACTCGGTAGTGTTGACGTGCTGGCCGCCGGCGCCGCTCGCGCGGTACACGTCCACGCGCAGGTCCTTCGCGTCCAGCGCCAGCTCGAGCTCCTCCACCTCGGGGAGCACGACCACCGAGACCGCCGACGTGTGCACGCGTACGTCGTTGACCGGCACGCGCTGCACGCGGTGCACGCCGCTCTCGAACTTCATGCGGCCGAATGCGCCGCGGCCCGAGATGCTGCACACGCACTCCTTGACGCCGCCCAGGTCCGTCTCGGACAGGCTCAGCACCTCGAACTTCCAGCCCTTGGCGAGCGCCACCTTCTGGTACATCTTGAGCACGTCGCCCGCGAACAGACAGGCCTCGTCGCCGCCCGTGCCCGCGCGGATCTCGAGGATCGACGACTTGTCGTCCGCGGCGTCGCGCGGCAGCATCAGCCTCTGCCCATACCAACCAACAGGGATAAACCACTCAGTCCTTGATGTCGTCCACATTCGATGTACTCATTGAGAGACGTACCGTCACGTGGGCCTCGAGCTCGGCGATGCCGGCCACGAGCTCGCGCCGCTCCTCCTCGGCCATGTGGCGCAGCTCGACGGCGTCCGCGTCCGTCTCCTCGCTCTGCTCGTCGATCATCTGCACACATACACATCCACTCGGTCAGTGCCGACTCCAGTGCATACACATTGCATGGATAGATATATATGATCTGACCTCCTCCAGCTCCTGGATGGCGGCCTGCTTGGCGCGCAGCTCGCGTGTGGCGAGCACCTTGGGCTCGAGGTCCGCCATCTCGATCGACAGCGCCGTGATCTTGTCGGCCGACATGCTCCCGTCATTGCTGCGCAGACGATACCAATACGCCAGTCAGTACCACTGCCATCATGTACCTGACTGTGGACCCTCGTAAATGTAGCAAACGCACTTGGAGAGCTCGGTGGAGAGCTCGTCGTAGCGCGCGGCCAGCAGGTCCATCTGGTTCAGGATGGACGCGTGCATGGCGAATGATCGACGCTGGGACGCCTCCAAGCAGCGGACGAGCGGCCACCGGGTCACACTCGCGATGGAGCCGCGGTGGGCCAGTCCGGACGGCTGGGCGAGCCGCAGCGCCGCCGCCACGGCGCGCGCATTCCGCCGCATCAACCACGCCATGGCGGTCGTTCGTGTGGCTGCCAACTCAAAAATGATGCGTACTGTTCAAGCGCTGAATAAAAGCCCTTCTACGCCAAAAGTGGGTCTGCCACACCTGTCAAGCCACTGTTCCTATTTTCACATGTCACAGACGAAAAGCAACGGAAATGGCCCGGATCCGTTTCAATTTCGTAATTATTATAAAATAATATCGGAACAATGTGTTCCCTTTTTCACACGTCACACAAAACCATACTTCGTGCAAGAGTTACATAAACAGATCAACTCAGAATCAGATTTTGAGCTGATAAATATCTGAGCCGAATTTGGGACAGTTTTGTTATTATTATTAAATAATTACGAAACATTGTGTTCCCTTTTCCACACGTCACAGACGAAAACATGAGGGCAAAATGGCGAGCGTACCCCAGGGTTACATTTCAATCAATACATATATAATGTTTGACAGGATCTTCTTGACATGCTCTTTTTGACACGAAATACAATAAATGACCAAACCTTTTATATTGTATACTTTGTATATCGAGAAATACAGCTTAAGCTATCACTATAATTGAGACACCTGTACAAACGAAAAATCGGATAATTTTATTTGAATTTAGAATCAATTCAATACGTCTCTTAGCGGTTTATACAGATAAAATCCAATATTTTGCAGTTGTCAGCTCTTGGCGTTAGTGAACATCACAGCGCACACAAATATTCGTGGGCAGTAGTCAAATGCATGTAGAATTGATAATGACCGCGTTCGCTATTGACAACGATTGGTGTAATGTTTTCTCTGGATTAGTACACATGTTTGATATTTCTACAATACGATTGAACCCCGAGACTATACTCTTGTATACTTTAGGTATCACTGCTCTTGCATTTGTCATGTGAAGGACGAAGCACTAGGCGAGAAGGATACTTGGCGATAACCGACAGAAAAGGCGGGAAAAGGAAGAGTAACATTGTTCGAATTAGCCTGTCTGTTGTGGGTCTTGTTTAGACCATTCATTTCAGGATTGGATTGTTACAGGTTTGTGT
>JAADXC010000539.1:0-19089 GCA_023336425.1 Phytopythium cucurbitacearum (nom. inval.) | reverse complement strand
TCTCCCTGTACTCTAACTCGAGGGAAGTCGTTGTTGTAGTTAATGATCAGTGTTTGATCGTCGTTCTTGACCATTGCGCGAGACGCGCCAGTGTTGCCACGAACGGATTTGCCTAGAACTAAATCGGTTTGATCTACATAGTTCCCGTCGCCCTTATCTCCCTTCGGACCCTGAATACCAGTAGCTCCTGTTAGACCGATATCGCCTTTCGCGCCTTGCGGACCAGTATCGCCTTTCGCGCCTGTCGGACCTACTGGACCGATATCGCCCTTCGCACCGGTCGGACCTACTGGACCGATATCACCCTTTGCACCTGTCGGACCTATTGGACCAGAATCGCCTTTTGCACCTGTCGGACCTATTGGACCAGAATCGCCTTTTGCACCTTGAGGGCCTGTTAGACCGATATCGCCCTTTGCACCTTGCAGACCAATATCGCCCTTCGCACCTTGAGGGCCTGTTGGACCAGTAGCGCCTGTTAAACCAGTGGGTCCTATTGGGCCGATGTCGCCCTTCGCGCCTGTCGGACCCGCTGGACCAGTAGCACCTGTCGAACCAGTAGCGCCTGTTAAACCAGTGAGTCCTATCGGACCAGTAGGCCCTGTATCTCCTCGAAGTCCTTGTGGACCTACGGGCCCAATCTCTCCTTGAAGCCCTTGTGGACCTGTAGGTCCGGTCTCTCCTTGGGGTCCTTGTGGACCTACGGGTCCGATCTCTCCTTGGAGTCCTTGTGGGCCTTCTGAACCTGGAGAACCATCTTTACCGTCTTTACCGTTTTTGCCGTCTTTACCTTTCTCACCTTGTTCACCTTTTTCGCCTCTGCTTCCCTGAGGTCCTGGTTTAGAAGTAGGCATGCTGAAGATGTATACAATCAATATGATTACGCCGAGAACAAGAATGGATAATCCAATGACGGTTAATACGCGAACTACCTTAGATCTCGTGGGAGGTCTAGAATCAAGGTAGCTAGCTTCTGTATTGAAGCCGAGTGGCATTTCCTCGACTGAGGCTGGGATATCCGACTCATATAGCTGAGAATTGCGCATCATGGTTGAGCTTATACTGCGGATTTCAGTGAGAATGTCACCCTATACAAAAGCGACTATATTTCGAACTACATCCGCAGCAATGCCGGTTTCCTCTTTTTGCATACATTGCACACAAGGAGACGCCGCGCGACCTTTCAAGAATCATGGTGCGACCTACACTCATGGTACACGCAGCCATTCTCGTGATGACGAAAACCGTAGAATGTTCCATTGCCTAGCCAATTAGATAGCTTGTAGAATGTAGATCTGCGTATTTTTGTTCCCACGCTGAGATGTAGCGCTAGCGAGCTAAGGATCACCCAAAATGAATCACTTCCAAATTTCCTCTCTACGGCTCAAGTTTCTTCTACTTCTCCGCCTACGCCACCGCGTCGGTACAGATGGAGAGGGCTCAAGGAAAACAAGAAATTGTTGACGATAATACTGTGAGCCCTGCTGCTCTGTTGGAATTGAAGGTGATGCTGGGCCAAGTTCAAATCACGCCCCAGCTAATCGCTGAGATGAAAACTCAACAAGCAGCATGGCTTCGTCAGGAAATCAATAAGGCAGCGAGGTTGAGGGAAGGAAGATACCTCGAACGATCAAGCGATCTTTAACGATCTCGACACGAATGAATTCTCAGCACATCCACCGGGCGGCCCAATCCTTGGGAGTCGACTCCTTTGGGAGCGTTGTTGACCGCCGGTTCTTCTCAGACATACAAAACAAAGAAGAAATCGACATTGCTGCAAATGCAGTTCGAAATATAGCTGCTATTGTATAGGGTGACATTCTCACTGAAATCCGTAGTATAGCATGGCTGACAAAACGTTAAAAGCTGTAAAAACCTACTTCACACAATCGGCTCCACCCCGTATCGATGCCTTCAGCGATGTTGAACATGCGAAAGGTCGGAGAGCTAAGCGCACTATCGACATGGGTCGTACGAATCAGAACTATTATCGGATGAAGACAATCCAACAAGAGCTACTCGATCATTACGAGAACGTCGATTGGTATGAGCGGGACACGCAATTCGACTTCCTGTCGTACGCGGATCGTATCCAATCGTAAAATTGCGCTTCTGGTAGTGCAAAATGAGAATGCCATGAATACCAATATTGAGTTCCAGCGTTTCGATTGCATCGTGCTTTGTTCTTGAATCGCGGAAAACATCAAGACCTATAGCATTGATCCTTGGCCACTACCTTGAAGTACAAGATTCCCACCGCCTCCGGCTGAGCATAAAATAGCAAATCGGCGCGGCTAAGGTATTGGCGAAAAAATCTCTCCGTACTTTTCAAGCTCTGCAACCCTGGTCAACATGGACGGTATCACTCTTGATATCATCATCACGAAGATTGGACGTAGCGAAGAGTTCTCGAAGGCGGAGAAGCTGGCGATTGGCCTGAACACGATGGCGAAGGTTACGGATATCGACTGGAACGACAAGACTGGATTTGCCGAGTGGTACACCAAGGCCTGTAAGGTCCGTCAGGAGAACTTCTCGATGTGCAGAGATCTCTCTGGGGGGATCCGTCAGATCTTCCGTAACGGGCTAGTTGCAGAACTTGTCGGCATCATCCTGAGCGGGGTTTCCGATCAGCTGCGCAGCGCCGCTCCGACGATGGCTGAAGAGGCCTTTGAGGTCCTAATCAGTGATTCTTCGGCAACATCTGCTTCGGCAGCATCGGATGCGGCAACCGGCTCCAAAGAGGCGGCTCACGAGGCGGAGAAGCTCAAGGCCGCCCATACGCATGCTGAGGCTGAAGCCACGGTAGCTCGTCAGCGACTCGAGGCCGCTCGTGAGCAAGTCAAACGCGCTCGTGAGGAAGTTGCATCAGCGACTGCGGTGCTTCGTCTAGCTGAGACGGATGAAGCTGACGCTGCGGAGCTCAGCCGACTGGCGGATGAAGCTGCTGCCGAAGCGCTTCGTGCTGTCGAAGCCGCGTCCACGACGCCTCCTGCGTCTCAGAAGAAGCGTGGTGAGAAGACTCCCGCGCCCACACCTGGGAAGAAGCGTGCTGAGAAGGCTTCCGCGCCCGCACGTGGGAAGAAGCGTGTCGAGACCGCTGCCGAGAAGGAATTCAAAGCAAAGGTGCTAGACCGCTTCAAAGGCCTCACTCTTTCCGATGCGCTCTCCAGTGTACTGACGTTCGTCGAGGACATTGAGGAGATTGGTGGCAAAGCCACTGAAGTTGTAGCGGAGCTGGATTCGGAGAAGGGCGTCGACAACGTGCTCGAGGTGTACAGCAAAATGACCCGCATCATCCATCCGATGAAGCGCAAGGGTTTCTGCGAACTCCCCAAGGAGGTACAGTTCAAGTGCGACACGGTGATGACTGCTCTATTCGGCGTCAAGAAAGCTCAAGAGAAGGCGGGTAGACTCTGATTCTGCTTGCGTCTCTCATGCTCCACGCTCCACGACAGGTTCAAGTCGTCAAAAAGAACCCCTAGGTGAGAGCGTCAGCTCTGCCCGGCAAGGAAAAGCCGTTCCACCAGACTTTGAAGAAGTCGCTAATCATCTTCCGGACCCCATTTCGGTCTGCCTCATCTGGGTGTCCATGCGACATCCGTAGAAGTCGGCCCTCATCACGGCTGATTTTTTCTCTCATAAAATAACAACTTGTATTTGTAAAGATATTGGGAATACCTTGAATGACCTTTTTCGGAGACTTCCAAGATGAACAGCACTACCTTCACAGCCATCACTCGTAAGATTCAGCGAAACCAGAAGTTCTCAAAGGCAGAGAAACAGGCGATCACTCTGAATACACTCACGAAAGCAACGGACATTGACTGGAGCGACAAGGCCGGGTTTACCAACTGGTACTCTCAAGCTTATCAGTATCGTCAGAAGGTCTTCTCGGATTTCCTCCAGTTACCGGAGTATGTTCGTGTCGGCGCTCGCAATGGGATGCTTGGGTTTCTCGTTGAAGTACTCGTTAGCTGCGAATCTGCCACCACGACGATCAGCAAGCAAATGCGAAAGCAGCTGGGAAGAAAGGCCAAAGAGGCGTTCGCGACCTTTGAAAGCGAGGTGTCTGCTAACAGATATGCTTCCAAAGCGGCGATACTGTATCCAAAGCCAGCCACAAACATGCGAGAGGAACACGCTCGTCAGACGTTCATGCAGAATGTCGAAACAGCCTTTTCCGGCAACGACGTTTACAAGAGAAGCCATCCTGTCAAGTGGACTTTCGAATGGGCTACTCAGAACCTGATTACCTGGTTCATGACAGAGCTCGCCATCGGTGCTCCGCTTCGGGTTATCGTCAGCGAGTTCAACGAGCGATTTTCGGTGATATCCACCATTTCTGAATATCGGAAACTGAAAGAAGACACTTTGGGGAAGATCGTCAACAGCCTAAACGCCAGTGCATCGAAGCACTATCACCATCTCTCGCGCTTCAACCAGTTCAAGGTGTTTGTCGTTTTAGATTCGCTTTCGCAGTTGGAGATGGCGGACGACATCCAAGAGATCTCTTCGATATTGAAGATGCGCGTGGATCAACGAGAACACGCCGAAGTTCGAAAGCAGATTGCTGAATTTGAAGGTTGCGGCTTTCAACAGGCTGTACGACTTCGTTGCACTACCATTGACGACATTCCTCGCTTTATTGAAAACAAAGGGATTTCCGACGTTCTGAAGACACTCAAAGACAAGCTTTCGCTCTCGGGAACTGATTGGTCGTACAAGAACGCCGCAGTTAGTCATGCAATTCATTCAATATCTACGATTCTTCATCGTCAGTCGATATCAGCTTCCGATAGGCTGGAACAAGAGAAGTGTCGTATCTTATACGAGGCTTTGCGATCTTCCAAGCTGGGCAACTGCCAATGGTACAGCCCTCAGTGGTAGCTTTTTTGTCGCGATCGACTTGCTGGGCACTTGAGACGCCATGCAGTCAATCTTGAGCGTAGCCATACAGAGTATATACAAATATAGATACGGCGAACAATGGTGCGCAAGGGATCCAAAACAACTGTTGCCTATACCGCTGTCTCTGCGGAGGAGACGACCGCAATTGTGATGGCTACGGAGGGTACCATTAAGGACAAGATCGTTGATCCTCGCAAGCTTGTTGGTACGATTCATGTGAAGAAGTATCTAGCCGACACCAAGATCAACGGCAAGGTCGAGACATGGATCACCATTATCAAGAAGCTCTCGGTCGAGGGCGAGAAGCCAGAGCTAACGTCGGAGGAGGTTGAGGCTCTTGAGCAGTGTAAAGTGGAGACCAAGGAGTACCTCGAGGACGAAGCGTCGAATGCACTTAAGACCAAGGTCGCCGAATCGACGGACGAGCTCAAAAACCTCAAGGATGTGTCTTCCAGCATGAAATACAAGTTCAGTAAGCACGCTTATGAAGCCGTGACGCATGTCATCAACATGATGCTGCGCGAGCTGCTGGTGTCGACTTGCGATAGCTGCGCGGCGAATAAGGCCAAGCTTACCAAGGTAGTGCATGTGCCGTGGAAGGAACTTCAAGTGAAGCTGCTTGCCGGGCTATACATGAACACCAAGGCTGCGTACGACGCGGTCCACCCAACCGAGCTCGTCGAGGAAGGAAAGGAGGAGGAAGAAAAGGAAGAGGAACAGGAGGAGGAGACACCAGAGGAGACACCGGACGAGGAACCTTCCGAGGAGGAGCCTACTAAGGTGGTCAAGCCGCGTCTATCACAGTACATCTCCAACACATTCAAAGAGATTGTATCGCGTGACGAGCGCTTTAAGGGTCTGCTGCTTGGTAAGGAGGTCACTGCTCTGTTCAACGAAATCATCTACCAAGTGCTCGACCGCTATGCCAATGTTATCAAGTCGCTGCTCCAGACGGCCAATAGTAAGACGGTCAACGAGCGCCTGGCACTTATCGCCACTAAGATCCTCTTGCAAGATCACATCAGCTCCACGGATAACGACGTCGCGGTCGTCCTTGACGTTATGCAGGCTCGTCTCGATGAGCTAAAGGCGGCTTCTGAGACAGAAGAGACCACAGAAGAGACTAATGGGGAGACCACAGCTGATTCGCAGTGAATGATTTCGTCATGAGATCTTTTTTTTATCGTTTAGCGACGCTAAAATTGACGATTGCTATCACTCATATCGATAGCAGTCCCGTCGTCACACATGAACTATGCCAGGCTACCAGAACACGAGGAGGTATTCCTTCGTATTCTTACCAGCAATCCAACTATGATTGACTGGAAAAGGCTGTCGTCCAATCCGGCTGCAATCACGCTACTTGAGGCAAATCAACATATGATCGATTGGTCGAATCTGTCTCGCAATCCAGCGGCCATCCCTCTACTCAAAGCCAATCGAGACAAGATCGATTGGATAGCACTATCAGCAAATCCGGAAGCGATAAGTTTACTGAAAGCTAACCCGCAGAAGATCGATTGGTTCAATCTCTCGGGAAATCCATCCGCGATCCATTTACTAGAGAGGTACCCACGCAAAATCGATTGGTTCAATCTATCGGGGAACCCATCCGCGACGTCTCTTCTCCAACTGAATCGCAATAAACTTGCCTGGACTCAGCTATCATCGAATCCGTCAGCGATGTGGTTTGTCAAAGAAGAACCAGACAAGATTAATTGGTCGTTCCTCTCATCGAATAGCGCTGCGCACAGTTTACTGAATGACAATAAACACCTTGTCGATTGGTACTTTGTATCGGGCAACCCAGCTATGATCCATCTTCTTGAAGACAATCCAGATAGAATCGATTGGAGCGAACTATCCGCCAATCCAGCAGCGCTGCCTCTGATCGAACAGAACATGGACAAGGTTGATTGGGCACGCCTTTCAACCAATCCAGCTGCGATCGAGATTCTTGAGCGCAACCAAGAGAAGATCGATTGGGCGGGCTTTTGCACTTACAACTACTGGAGAAGCGACGACCTTCCATTCTACTACTTGACGTCAGACAAATACGACAGCGACTGATCTCAGGTATACTGTTTGCAGTCGCGACTCTTCCATCGGGGGAGATCCATTTTTTCTCATATCGGTTTGCCCATGTAATCGCGCATGGTTTCTAGTTCAATGCTTGCAAATTTGAATCCTCACTTTCCATTTGGGGTGTCAGAAGTCATGGGCGAGGCAGTGAATCAGCCTAAGATGGTCTATTCTCTACTGGCTCGCATTCAGGAGCTAGAAGCTGAGACTCTCGCTAAGCTTCAATCGCGCATGGTTTTTCTCGAAGTCAAGCAGGCGAAGCTGAAATGACTGATGAAGCGGCAAACGTACCAAATTGTCGAAGTGATCGAAGAGATTCGTTCCGACTTCATTCGCTACTCACCAAGCGATCTATCCTGCGTTTGAGTGCGAACTGATCAAGGTTCGCAAACATCAGCTTCACACTGAACTCAAGGCCATGGCGAAGGTATTTAGGCGCAACTTCTGCGTAGCCTAAGCATTTGCGTGAACTTATGTGTGGTTACTCTGACTGCACGTCTACCATATAATCTGTCGCGAATGCTTTCTACACCCGCCTGATGAAACAAGTTGCTCTTGATTACTCCGCCTAGAGTAGCTGTAGCGGTGTGATCGTTAGGGTTTGCGTGATTATTGAGCAAAGCGTCTTAGCTGTTCAGCCACATAGGCGAGCGACGCACGTTGGCTCGGGTCGCAAACACACATCTGTTTCACCAGCACCCAAGCGTCATCGCTCATTTCTTGCGGTTGGAGGAGCTGGTTCTTTTGCTTCAGCGTACGGATGTCCACCGCCGCCATGCCGGAAAACGGATCCTTCTTGGCAAATGCTTCCATGATCGTCAGGCCGAACGAATACACGTCCGACTCGAAGCGGGGACCGTGATGATTGCCGCAGAGATTGCCGTTTGCACCGATCCCAATACACTCGGGTGCAGCAAAGTTCTCGTACATCTCCGCCTTAAGACTGTTGCTCTTGTTGTTCTCCCGAAAATAGGATGCTCCGAATCCGAAGAGCTTCACGTTGTCTTGCTCGGTCACCAAAAGCTTCGAGCAGCTTAGGTTACCATGCACGATGTGCTTCTTGTGTAAGTACAAGAGTCCCAACGCCACTTGATGAAGCATCTGCCACATCTCCTTCTGCGGCAACTGGTCCCAGCATCGGTTGAGGCTCTGTCGACTGGCATACTCGTAGACAAAAAACGGAGCGCCGTTGGCTGACCCAGCACCATAAAGCTGAGCCACATGCGGGTGCAGCAGAGTGCGCCAGACATTGAAGTGCTTGTCGAACACTGGGCTTTCGTCGATAACTGCAAATTTCTTGACAGCCACTCGAACACCCTGCCACTCTCCAGCATATATGTAAGTAATTCCTTCGGAGTCGATCGGCGGTTGACAAAGCGTAACCTCATCGGCATCAATCAGCCAGGTTGGAGGAGTCTTTATCTTCTCACCAAGAAAATGGTCCTCAGCGATCTCGATAATGTTGTGTAGAACTGGATCGAGAGGCTGTGGAGTATGTTCCGGGTCGGAGACGTCGCGCTTCACTACCAGAATCAAATCTTCAATGTCTCTTTTCGTCGTCATTTGCTCCCCAATTTGCTTCATAGCCATCCAGATCTCTCTTTGCAGGTTGCCCATTTCTGTGAGCTGGCTGATCACATTCGCTGTGTCATGCTCGTATTGGGTGCGCCACTTCAACAGCTCCACCAGTTTCTCCGTCTGCTTCACCGTGATCATGGCGATAATGCTGTCTAAGCGCTCGTTGTAGACCTTGATGTCCTCCGTAAACCTGTCCAATTTCCTCACAAGCTTGATGAAGTTGCGTTGCTCGGCAAATGTCTCGACCGTTTTCGAATACTCCTTGATCAAGGCTTGGAGGCGTCGCAGCAGCTCTTCTGCTTGAAGCGTGTCAAGCGGAATCTTCTCTAGCTCATCGGCAAAATCCTTCAAGCGTTGGTGCAGTCTGGTGCATAGCTCCTTGCCCTCTTTCAATTTGCTGTACTTGGTGTAAAGCTCGCTGAGCAGCGCGAGTGTCGATCCAAGTCCGGGAACAGCGAGGTCGAGCAGATTCGTAGCCATCGGACTTTGTTGGGCTTGCGTGAACAAGGTAAATTGGCGACTGACTGAGTTTCCCTCGTCGAGGGAATGTCGAGAAATGATTTGCATCATCCCACCCTTTATTTTCGCAACCTTATTCTTCATCATCACTCATAACTACTGTACACAGAGTATGTGGTTGCTCAATGAGAGTCTGGCTTTTTTTTGTTCCAAAAGGTAGCGTGCAGGAAAGCTGATCCCCACAGTTTCGGATTGGACGCACAGCGGCAGATGGACAACAACCTAGTTAAAGCTGCGAAGGTGGGAAACCTCGCATATGTCAAGCGATTGATCCAAAATGGCGCGGACATCAATGCCAAGAACCAAGATGACAGCACTGCACTGATGTCGGCTGCTAGCGAAGGTCACTTGGATGTGGTGCGGCATCTTGTCGAGCAAGGCGCCGACAAAGAGGCCAAGCACAAGTATGGCTGGACTGCGCTGATCTTGGCTGCTCGGTGGGGACGTCTGGATGTGGTGCGGTATCTCGTCGAGCAAGGCGCCAACAAAGATGTCAAGGACCGCGATGGCAACACTGCGCTGATGTCGGCTGCTTGGTGGGGTCATGTGGATGTGGTGCGGTATCTCGTCGAGCAAGGCGCCGACAAAGAGGCCAAGGGCAACTATGACAACACTGCGCTGATGTCGGCTGCCATCAAAGGTCATCTGGGTATGGTGCAGTATTTCGTCGAACAAGGTGCCGACAAAGAGGCCAAGAGCTATGATGGCCGAACTGCGCTGATCTGCGCTGCTGACAGTGGTCATATGGGTGTGGTGCGGTATCTCGTCGAGCAAGGTGCTGACAAAGAGGCCAAAAAGTGTGGCTGGACTGATCTGGTCTTGGCTGCTTTTGTCGGCAATCTCGAAGTGGTGCAGAGTTTGGTCGAACAAGGCGCCGACAAAGAGGCCAAAACCAACAATGACAACACTGCGCTGATCTTGGCTGCTAAGAATGGTCATATGGGTGTGGTGCGGTATCTCGTCGAGCAAGGTGCCGACAAAGAGGCCAAGAGCTACGATGGCCGAACTGCGCTGATCTTGGCTGCTCAGAATGGTCATATGGATGTGGTTCAGTATCTGGTAGAACAAGGCGCCGACAAAGAGAACGACGATGGCAACACTGCGCTGATGTCGGCTGCTATGGATGGTCATATGGATGTGGTGCGTTATCTCGTCAATCAAGGCGCCGACAAAGAGGGCAAGGACTATGAAGGCCGAACTGCGCTGTTGTGGGCTGCTCTGAATGATCATACGGAAGTGGTGCGGTATCTGGTCGAGCAAGGTGCTGACAAAGAGGCTAAGAACAATGATGACTACACTACCCTGACGTGGGCTGCCGATTTCGGTAATCTGGAAGTGGTGTGCTATTTGATCGAGCAAGGCGCCGACAAAGAGGTCAAGGGCTACGATGGCCGAACTGCGCTGATCTTGGCTGCTCAGAATGGTCATATGGATGTGGTTCAGTATCTGGTAGAACAAGGTGCCGACAAAGAGACCAAGAACGACGATGGCAACACTGCGCTGATCTTGGCTGCTAAGAATGGTCATATGGGTGTGGTGCGATATCTCGTCGAACAAGGTGCCGACAAAGAGGCCAAGAACAACGATGACTGGACTGCGCTGATCTCGGCTGCTAATAATGGTCATGCGGATGTGGTGCGTTATCTCGTCGAGCAAGACGCTGACGCATCATGCGTCGACAACCAAGGAAGCTCTGTGCTTATACATCTGCTCAATCTCAACGTCGATGAAGACGAGATTCTTCCAGTCGTGAAGCTATTGCTCGAACGCAGAGCCCCTCCTCTCGAATCAAACAAGCTAGGCAAGTCCGCGAAATCGATCGCTAGAAGAAAGAAATTCAATGATGTCATCGATTTAATCGACGAATATGCAGTCAAGCCGCGGCGGCAGCTAGAGGAAAAAGACCCAAAGTGGTTGATTTTACCTGATGCCATCAAAAAGGTAGATGGTGCACTGGGTCAAGGCAGCTTCGGCACGGTGTTTCGCGCAAAGTGGGCTAACAGCGATGTCGTGGTGAAAGAGATCTCGATGGTGGAGATTCGCCGATTTCTGAAGGAAGTGAAGACATGGCGTGAACTGACACACGACAATGTTATCCCATTCTATGGTGCGAATCATCGGGAGGAGCCGTACTTCATTGTGTCAAAGTACGCTTCGCATGGAGAACTGGTTCCCTATCTAAATCGTGAGATGAAGCAAGATCGAACGATCGTTTGGCGGAAGCTGAAAGAGGTCGCTGCTGGGCTCAGTTACCTACATCAACAAGGGATTGTCCACGGCGATCTGAGGGGAAGCAATATCGTTGTAAGCGACAACGGCACCGCGATGTTGACGGACTTCGGCTTGAGCTTTTCTGAGTCTGGATCATGCTCTTTGAAGAAGATGAAAGATACTTTGGGGGCGATGCAGTGGCGCGCTCCAGAGCTGGCGGTGATGACGACTGTGGAGACACCAACGCGCAAGTCGGATATTTTCTCATTGGGTATGTGTATCATTGAGGCGGTGAAAGGTGCTGTTGCGGCGACGATGCCAAAGGGAGGTGTTGTTCCGTGGGGTGCCAACCTTTCATCTGATGAAATCCGACAGATTTACCGGAATGGCGAATTCAAAATTGACAAGCCGGCTGAATTGACGGGTGATCAGTGGGATTTGGTAAAGAGGATGATCGCGAACTCTCCTGGCGATCGCCCTGACATGGTTGAAGTGGTGAGTACACTGGAGAAGTTTGCAGAAGCTGAAAAGGATGAAGAGCTCGATAACGAGTGCCCGTTTTGAGTCGATTTATTTTATCTCCTCAATTATTTTGAGCTGTCCATGTTGATTCGATCATAGTGCTAAAGCATCCGACAAATAAATTTGTAGACCTGTTATCAGGGCTTTTGAGTTTATTCCGTCGTTGTGGTTCGCACTAGTATTTGTCTCTGCAATTCAAACTGGCATTCAGGATGGTCGGCTGGCCGAACTTAGTAATTTGCGTGATTAGGATAGTTGGTCGCGCTATTCATTCGTTTGCATTGATTGCTGTGACCGATCTATTGGAGAAAACCTCGATCAGGTGAAATTCAGCGGCGATTTATCTCCTTGAGAAGAATCTCGACAAGATCGATTGGATATGTCTCGCTGGTAACCCTACTGAGTTGAGATTGGGTTACAACTATTTGTGTTAACCGTTGGAGCCTACTCCAAAGACCGCAATGAGAACAACATCGTGAATCACACCGCACCGTGGATTGGCGAATCGTTTGCGAGCGCCAACGTCTCAGTTGTCGATTCAATATCTGAGTCGCCCACTTTCCAATTTACTCTCCAGGCGAAACGCTATGTTAAACTACTACATTCGCGTTTCCGAGCACGAAAAGGCACTTTGTCGCTTTCTCAACTTGATCACCGACAGGATCAAGCATCTCGATATCTCCGGCAATCCTGCAGCGATTTCATTTCTCGAGAAGCATCCCGAGAGGATCAAATGGTCGTCGCTGTCTCGCAATCCTGCAGCGATTCATCTGATTGAGAAGAATCTTGACAAGATCAACTGGGTCGAGCTGTCTCGCAATCCTGCAGCAATCCATCTCCTTGAGAAGAATCTCTCTCAGATCGATTGGCGGGAGCTGTCTCAACACACAGGAGCGCTGCTTCTATTGGAGAAGCATCTCAACAAGATCAATTGGCATTATGTGTCTGGAAACCCAGCAGCTCTTCCTCTACTTGAGAAGCATCCGGACAAGATCGAGTGGAGCTTCCTGTCTGCCAACCCGGTAGCGATTCATCTGCTGGAGAAGAACCTTGACAAGATCAATTGGCTGATGCTGTCTAAGAACCCGGCGGCGATTGATCTGTTGGAGAAGAATCTCGACAAGGTGAGTTGATGCGCACTGTCCGCGAACCCAGCAGCGATCCATTTGCTCAAGAAGAACACCGACAAGATCGACTGGTTCACGATAGCTGGTAACCCAGCGGCAATCAATCTACTCGAGGAAGAGTATGGGCGAAACCAGTTTGATTGGCTTGAAGATGAATTGCCCGATTTGCTCCACAACTTCTGGACGGGGGTGACAATCCCGTTCATGACCGCCTCTGGTGGGCTATGATTCTTAGTTGGCACCTTGGCGCCTATCTGACAGGTACACTCTCGAGCAGTTGGTATCTCTACTTGACGAGCGCCTGCGGCTTTTTAGTGCGACTGATGAGCACCTAGCAACAATTCAATACAACGAACCGTTTCACGTTATTCGCGTAATCGCGCGTTTGACGAGCGCTCCGAAGCGTCGGTCTTTGTTGCACTTGTTCTCATGACTGTTATTCGAGGCGAACCATTACTATTCGATGCCGGCGCCATCTCATTATTCGGTCCGCGATCTCGCGGTTAGTCGTCGACGTCGAGTTGGCGAGATCTATCGTGAGCACGTTTCTCTGGCACAGCTTCTCGAACACTTTGCTTGGATACTGAATTGGGGAGTATGACGATCGCATGTATGGCGGCATGGTGAATCGAGTGCGCGTTAGGGAGTTTGGCGAGAAGTGGCGACTAATCCGATGTGCCACAGTCACTTGCAGAGGCCACTCCAATGAGTTCAGTTGCGTTCCTCATCGAGTGTCAGTGCCACTAAGCTATCAATCGCTGTCAGTTGTGACGTTCGCTTCTGAATTTTTCGTATGTGCCACTGTGTGCCCAACTTCAACTTGCTCTTTATCTTAATATTTGTATGTGCCACCGGCTTCTAGGCAATGCGAAATCAGCGTAGCATAACACAAAACGCCACAAAGAGACAAGACGAAGACGATCGAAGACCTCGGGTTGCAGTGCGATAATCGGTTTCAGCAGCAACAACTCGCGCTCGATGCCATGCGTCAGAGCTGAGAACGACATCGGCTTTTCTGGGCTGCTGGAAACGAACAAATACTGATTAGACTCAAGCGCGTACTCACCATCACGGCCCTCACACGCGAAGAAACCTAGTTCTTTGAACTCCGAGCGAATCTCGCGGTCAAGATAATATGCTTCATCGTTTTGCTTTGCTTCATATGGCTTAGGTTGCAATAAAGTAATCGTAGCGACGATTGGAGGCATAATCGAGAAGCGAGTGGTGAATACTGCGAGTGCGCTTTGCAGATCGAATCGTTTGACGGTTTTGACTTGGTGAGACAATACTATACCAGCAACGCTCTACCCACTATTTAGTTCGTTAGTTGCTATGCCCGCGTCTGCCCTCTGTTTCATGATGCACTACTTCAGTGAGAACGAGAGCACCGTCGATTGGAAGACGATCAGCAGCGACTACCTCCCGCCAGAGGATTTCCTTCGCGTGTTCGCGGATCGGATCGACTGGGATGTGCTTAATTACGAGCGAGAATTCTCCGAAGCGTTCCTTTGCGACCTCGCGAGTCGGATTAACTGGGCGAAGTGCTCCGTCAATCATTGCTCCGAAGCAGCTGTGGTTGCAGACACGAGGGCGCGGATTGGCAGTTGGGCAGGTTAGAGCTTAGAAGTGGGGAGCGCGGACTAAGGACTCTGGACTAATGCATGTCGCTTTGCTTTCAAGTGTGTGCATTTATTTTGACCATAAGTGTGGTAGGACAAGATGTTCTGGGCAAATAGTGGGAGCTGCGCTTTCACACACTCGCACGCTTTTCTGCTTCGGCAATGAGACGGTCGAGTTCCTTAGTTTGCTCTGGCGTATGCCCAGGCTTACCCGAAGAGCGAACCATCGCGGTGACATGGTCAATGGGGGCGATTCAGATGCGACAGCCAATTACAATTAGAGCCGCGGTCGAGTGACGTCATTTATATCCAGTTGTGCTCGCAGTGAGCTGGAACTCTTGCTCGTTATGGCGACGACTCTGCGCAAGCAATATCTATGACCATCACTCCTGAATGTGTTAACCACACCAAAGGAGCGTCAGATTCGAAATTATTGATTGATACAGATGGGACACAGGAGTGATGGTTCAACATGGAGAACCGCCATCTGAGTCACAGCGGGTCAGCGAGCAAGCGACCACCCTGAATAAGAACCACCCTGACAGTAATCTCTCTCTACAAGAGCGACTATCACTCTGCTGAAATGACGAACAAGCGCCTAATTTCAAGTCGCGCCAAGATGCAGATCCGCCAAGATGGATCCGTTGGCCCGTTGTACATCGATACCGGCGATGCTATGCGCTTCGCCGCGGACATGAGTCTTGAAGCGTTCATCGATGCGGTCTCCACCTTGACAGTCTGGGGCTTTCGTCAGGAAGACTGGAAGAGCTTGCTGAGGCCCTCTGTTCCAACCGTCAATGAAGCAAACAGACTCGCCAAGAAGGTCGATGCTCAAAATGCTGAAGAAGAGGAGCTCGTGCAGCTAATGCACAAGCGATTATCGTTGACAATGCTCTTGTCGTTATAGAACGTATGCAGTACGCAGCAAGTCAATCGACCCCGCTCAAGCACTTGTGTTTTCGACGAATCAGTTATAGAAAGCGCATGATCGGATCGAGTTCCACTCGATCTTGGTATAATTGAATCTGACCGAATTATATATAAAGCATGTCCACCTCAGCAGCTTCCACCGAGTGCCAGATCTGCACCGATTCGTTCAACAAGACGACGCGGGCGAAGATCCAATGCATCAAGTGCGAGTTCGAGTGTTGCAAGGTCTGCTTCAAGCGTTACATCACTGACACCGAGCATCTACTGCGGTGCATGGCTTGTCAGGTCGAATTCGATCGGACCAGTCTCTACAAGCGATTGGGGAAATCGTTCATGGCCAACCAATACCGAGACATCCGCCAAGACGTTCTCTACGAACGCGAGAGGGGGCTCTTTCCTGCGACCCAAGAGATCGTCGAGAGAGAACTCGAGATCAACAAGTTGCGACGCATGAGGGACGCATTGGACGAGAAGTACGACAAAATCAGGGAGGAGCGCACACTCGCGCTCAGAGAGACGAGGTTCTCCGACGACGTTATGACGATCCGGAGAGCTGTTGATATCTACATGGCGCGACTCAATAGTATCGAGGTCGTTGACGAGCAGCTCCAGGACGAGCGCGATCAAATCTCGCGAGTGATTACCGAGATGGAGAGCTCAAGCAAGCCCACCAAGCGCACGTATGTTCTGGCTTGCACCAAAGAGAACTGCAAGGGAATGCTCTCCAATGAGAATAGAAACCAAAACGGCCACTTCATCTGCTCCATTTGTGACACTACCACGTGCTGCGAGTGTCACATGAGTATTGCGGGGCAAGATCACTCTTGCGACCCGAACGTTCTTGAGTCGGTCAAGTTTATGAGGAGCACGTCCAAGCCATGCCCCTCTTGCGGTATACCCATTCACAAGATCAGCGGGTGCAACCAAATGTTCTGCACCAGCTGCCACGCCAGTTTCGATTGGAGAACCATGCGCCTCAACAACGGCGCTGTCCACAACCCGCATCACGCAGAGTGGCTCCGACACAACCGCGATCGACCGAGAGAAGTTCTTGACATTCAGTGCGGGCGAGAGCTAACGATCGCGATCGCGCTCAACGTAAATGACGCCATGGAGAACGAGCTCAGAATGGAACGAATCAGGACTCACGTAAGCGAAGCCAGGGTGAACCACATCAACGCCAAAATCACAAAGATGTATGAGATGATGAGGGTTGCTATTCACCACCATCACGTCACGATCGTGAATCTAGGAAGAACTGCCAACGGTCACGAGCAGAACCAGACCCTTAGAGTCAACCTCCTCACTAACGTCATCGACGAGCACTACTTCAAATCTGAGATCCAGCGCAAAGACAAGGCGTCGAGCAAGCGCAACGAGCTGCTGCAGATCTGCATCACCTACCGCGATGCCCTCATCGACATCGTCTGGCCCTTCGTAGTCAATGCGCGGACTAAGTCCCTCCAAGAGTGGCTCGGCATGGTCGACACTGTCGAGAACCTCGAAGCCTACGTCAACCGATGCTTCGACGATGTAGCCGCGGTTTACAACTCAACAGCGTACCGAATCACCGACATCCGATCGATCAGATAGAGTAGTAGCGTACACTTTTTTGGAACTAGTTTGGCATGTATTCCATCTTCGATTGGATTGCCAGTTGGTGGACGTCGCCTCCATGCGAACAAACTGTTCCGCCGAAAGACGAAACGCCCCGCCTGCCTTTCTCCAATATCATACTGTTGAACGAGCTGACGACGCTGAGCCCCGAACCGTCGCCGTCGACGAGGAATCAACCGCGATCGAAATCAATCAAGATTAAGACTCATCGCAAGGAAAGCTAGCTACGGGCGTAGTACCGTGAGCAGTACCGTCGACTCAGAAAATGGAACCCCGAAGATTCGAAAACCTTAAAACCTCACAGGAGGCTCAGGGGGATCCTACCTTGCCGCTCATTCTCGTTTCTTCCGTGAGACGAAGATTGGGGCAGAAAGCAAGCCGTCGCGAGCGGACGAGATAAACGCGATGATCTACCTGTTTATCTTGGTGGTCTTGATCGGCTACTGCCTCTTCAGTTGCTGCTGCTCCTCGGGTGATTCGGAGAATACCAAGGATATGGCAGCGATGAATAATCGAGCCAATCAAATGAATCCAAACAACATGGCTTACTACAGCAGCCGCGGAAGCTCCGACTATTCGAAGAAGGCGGCGCTGAACAACCGTGCGAACCAGCTCAATCCAAGCAGCTTGGCGTACAAGTCAAGCCGCAAGGACTAAGCCGTCTCCTGACACACCTGCTCCCCATAACGCCTGGTGATCGCCCAGCGCGTTGGCATGGTGAATCATCCAACAAAGCAAAATCAGAACAGCTAGCAGTTCTTGCCTGAGTGTAATATATAGCTGTCATCTTCTTCTCATTTTGCTTTGTTGGGTGATCCGTTATGTTGGCGCGTTGGGCGGTCACCAGGCGTTCGCTGGTAGCCAAACAAGTGCTTCTCTTGATTTCGTGCTCAAATAGAACTAATCCATCTGCTCCAGCTGATCCATGCCGTTCTTCTCCACGAACTCGAGCACACGAGTCGGGTGGTACTTGAGTTGTGGATCGTTCTCCAGATACTCGTCGGCCGCGAGTTTGAAGCACTTCCATTTGGGAACGACGAGTGTCCCGTTGCTTGTCGTGTAGTAATCAAAGACGTCGCCGAGCTTGATCTTGGCGTATGTGTAGTCGATAGATCGTTCTGCGTCCCAGTAGGAGCCCACCCCGCCAATCTTGAGATTGTAGAGACTTTTGATCGCCATCACATCGTCATGCGACACCTCGAACGAAGCCGTTTGGGTCTTCGTGGCGCCCTCGTCGAGGCGTGGCGCATCAAAAGCGCGAAACAGGTGCCGTCAAAGTGCGTCTTCCATTGATACAGACCTACGACGGCTCGGATCGGGAATGACTCGGCGTTCACGTCGACCATGTTCAAACAACTGTGTCAGGATGAGAAGTATTGCGACTGAGATACCTCAGCATACCCTACGAGTTCCTGAGAAGCCAAAGTACCACCATGAACAATATCCACCAATTGGATGAAGGGGGGGGGGGGGGGGGGGGGGGAGCGGACCTGAACTGACACTCAAAGGAACGACATGGGGAACAGAACGAGCAAACTGCTCGAAGCTACGGCTGTGGGTAATCTTGTGGCCAGGCGCAAGTTTGTCAAGAATGACACGGACGTCAGTGGCAACATTCCGCTGATCAAGGCTGCTTACAATGGTAACTTGAATGTGGTGCGGCATATCGTCGAGCACGGCGCAGACGTCAATGTCAAGAGCAATGGCAACAATGGCAACACTGCGCTGATCTTGGCTGCTGACCAGGGTCACCTGGATATAGTGCGTACGCTGGTCGAGCAAGGTGCCGACAAAGAGGCCAAAAACGACTGTGGCTACACTGCGCTGATCAAGGCTGCTTCTTGGGGTAATCTGGATGTGGTGCGATATCTCGTTGAGCAAGGTGCCGACAAAGAGGCCAAGAACACAGATGGCAACACTGCGCTCATCTTGGCTGCTAGCAATGGTCATGTGGATGTGGTGCGGTATCTCGT
>JAADXC010000538.1:0-19130 GCA_023336425.1 Phytopythium cucurbitacearum (nom. inval.) | reverse complement strand
CCCCCCCCCCCCCCCCCCCCCCCCCTCCCCAAGCACAACACCGAGCGCTCGGCAGCGGTCATGAACCCCCGGGAGGCCCCTGCGCCGCGCTGCCTCCGCCGCCATCGCCATCGCCACCGCCCGCCGCCCGCCACGATCACCTCGGCCTTACCTGTCGTTGTTGCGGGTGACCCCGTTTTTTTTACTTTTTATTTCTTTTTTTTTGAAGAGAGAAAAGAGAATGGCCCAGGCAATTTGGTGGAGGAGAGAGAACAGCGGCGCCACGTCCCCCTCTCGATCGACGTCATTTATTTTTCGCTCCCGTGGGAAGGCGGTAGTTTTCGGTGCTGCCGTGGCAGAGTGTGGTTTGAAGCGGACGGTAAACTTCCGCGCGCCTTCCGAGTGGACGCGGGGGACGGCGGACAAACTGCGGGTAGGTGAGGCGGACGGTCCCATCATATGGCCCGCTGAGCGACCGCAACCAGTCAAATGGGGAGCCACGCCGCCAATCAAATATTCGCCTCGGATTGGCTGAAATTGGGCTTATTAACTGCACCCATTTCCATGCGAGCCGCCGCAAACCCTACCTGGTTCCGCGAATCAACTTTTCAAAATACCTAAGACGGTTTCACCATGAAACTGTCGTTGAGGTTGTGAGCTTGCACGTCGGGGGCGGCAGTCAACACAAATTTGTACATAACAATTCCCGGGCAACAGTCTAATCTCAGTCATCACGCTATTGACTGCGTTCGCTATTGCCTGCGATTATACTGTATTCATCTCTGAAAATAGATTTAAAATTAGGTTTATCCATTAGACGTCTACAACACGAGACTATATATTCGTAATTGATAGAGCACGATCTGTACATGCTCAATGGTACCCTATTCTTACGAATTCTAAGTGATGCGTTTTCCATTTGCGGGGGTGGCAGTCGGGGGCGGCAGTCGCCCGTATCTTGGTTCTGGGCACGATCTAAACTTTAGTGAAATTTTACGAAATGGGCATTTAATGTGCGACGTCGGTCCCGCGAAAGGTCGTTTCAAACTGCCGACCGACGACACCTCCTCGCCTCGTGTGAGGAATCGCGCGGCAGGTCGATCGCCATGCCGCCCAGCCTGATCAAGCGTGCTGCAGAGTTCTGTTCGTCGCCCAAGTTTGAGCGCGTGTTCGACACCTTCGCGAGGTGGGAGGAGGGGGAGGGAGGCGGTTCCGCGTCCTGGAGTCGAGATCGCGCTTTTGACAATGACCGACTGAAATCACCGTGTTTCGTCAAATAGGGAACACGCCGATGCGTTCACCGACGCCATCGAAGCCAAGGGCGAGGTCGAGCACAAGCACGAGTAGGACCGTTTGCGCACCCATTGCCGTGCGAAGCAGGGGTGCGACCTACCCGATGCTGTTCACTTGATGGCACAGATACAAGGAGCTGCACGACCAGTACTTGAAGCTGTTCGAGGAGGAACTGTCAGGTACACAGGGGGACAACACGGCTCTGAGGCTTTCAGCTCGTTCCTTCGCTGACATTGGACGTACCTATACGTGTGCAGAGTTTGTCGAGTCGGAGGGGGCGACGACCGAGGAGTTCTTCAAGGAGTGCCGCGACGTGTATGAGGGAAACTACCAGGCGCTGTTCGAGGAGAGCGAGCACGCGTGGTTCGTCGAGCACCTGGTCGCCTGTATGGACTACAAACACTTTTACGGGCTCATGGTCAACGAGGCTCGCCGGCTGCATCGCAAGTGACGGCCGAGCCAGACGACGGGCGGCCAAGTTGAAGCTGGCAGAGTAGCCAATCCATCACCATAATTGGCCCATAAATCTTCGATTGGATTCTTTGATTGGTTAATAATATGTCAGTTTGCAATTGGCGAAGTGCAGCAACAATGCAGGTCGAGAGCAAGGTCTACGTCTGGGGATCAGGTGCGGCGAGCTCGGAGCGTCCTCGCCCCGCAAATATGCTCGCACTGGGATCTAATGGCAGTCGTGCAGGTGGATCCGGTCAGCTGGGCCTCGGTGACTGCGAGGATTACGCGCTTCCGCAATGTTTGGACGCGGTCAGTGGCTGTGCAGGTTGAGAGCGAATCACTTTTGCACGTTCACGAAACTAACGAGTTTGAGCGAGCAGGTGCAGCTGGATCCTGAATCGATCTGCTCCGGAGGGTGTCACAGCGCTGGTGATGCGAATATATCGTTGGGTCCATTGCACGAACTGTGTTCGCTCAGCAGTTGTTGTTTGTGTACCTGACAAAGGCATGAGCGCCGATGGGCGGCTCTTCCTCTGGGGCGACAACGAAAAGCAGCAGTTGGGGAGCCTAAAGGACACTGAAGCGAGATCGAATGTGCTCAGCGCGGAAGTTCCAGTTGCAAGGCTGCCAGCAACCACGGTGGGCACGATTTGTACTTTACTGTTCAATTTCATTCGACCAACCCGAACGATGTTTCTGTCATCCCAAACATCGACTCAAACAGCGATGTACGCTGGTCGCGTGTGGCTGGTGGAGCACGATCGCAGTTGTGGCCGAGCCGGAATCGGAGCGTGGCGATCAAGTCTACTCGTGGGGTGCCAACGACAGTTGCCAGCTCGGTCGTGGGGATACCACAACTCTCGACGATCGAGCTGTGCCTGCAAGGCTGATGGGGTTCCCGGAGCGACTGCGAGTGGCCAGTGTAGCGTGCGGCTGGAAACATGTGCTCCTTGTCGGTGGCGATGGTGGTGTGTTCTCGTGGGGCACCGGTCGCCACGGCCAACTCGGACTCGGCGACGACGTGCTAGTCGCTGACCGACCACAGCGAGTCGCAGCGCTAGATGCTGCAGGCATCAAACGCATCCGTTGCGGATGGGAACACTCGCTGTTCCACGCTGGAACCGGAGAGGTCTATACGTGCGGGAGCAATCGCCACGGACAGCTCGGTATTCGGTCACAGACCAGCGCAGGAGCGTCAAAGAAGCGTCAGGCGGTGCCAGTTCAAGTGCAGATCGAGTGTAACGACCAACCGGCAACGCCACTGCTTGCCGAACAGGTGGATTGCGGGTGGCATTTTGCGTTGTGCATCCTATCTCGCTCCGAGGAGCTCGTGTCGTGGGGCAAAGGCAGCCACGGACAGTTGGCGCTCGGGAGCTTCGAGAACCAGCATCTGCCGAGCATCATCGACTTCCAGCACCGCGTCCAGCAAATCGCCTGTGGCAGCGAGCACGTCTTGGTAGTGGCAAATGGAGGGGAGCTTTACTCGTGCGGGTGGGGAGAGCACGGCAATCTCGGTACGAACGCTCGTCATCATCGTCGCGCACGTTATTTGTTTCAGCAATGCAGTGACGGTGCTGTGATTGACAACAGGACATGGAGATCAGACAAACCGGTCGAGTCTCAGTCGCATCGAGTTCTTTGCTGACAAGAACGAACACGTTCGGTCGGTGGCGGCAGGTGGGGCCGTGTCGATTGCCGTGACGTCTTCGCATGGATCCAGCTAGAACATCTTCTCCAGTACTTCCGAGTAGATGGGTAGGAATGCGATTCAACGAGGTGGTTTGTGTATTCAGCAGGGGTGGCTACAGCTGCTTGAGCGTGCGCTTCAGTTGCTCCTTCTTCTCGTCGATCATACGAACCTCAAACTCTATGTTGTCGCGTGCGACGCCTGCGGTGGCCGTGGCCAGCGACGCCTTCAGTGATTGCTGCTTTTGGCGCAACTGGACGAGTTGCGCCTCGAGCTCAGCCTTCGACTGCGGACGAGGAGCAGGCGGCCGTCGAGCAGCCACGCCAGGAGAGAAGAACGGTGACGGAGTCGTCGCAGCCTGTGAGTGGAAGATCGACGCAGGCTGGCCCACAGCTGGAGCTTGAGGAGTGTCGCGTTTCGCTGGCGCTGCAGACTGCGGGGTCGATGGAGAATCAACAGCCACAGCCTCGCTTGTGTCGCCAGAAGAAGCGCTGCCGACCCCGGTCGCGACGACCTCGAACTCGCTCGCCTCTGGTTTGCCAACCTTGTCGTCCACCTTTTTGCGCAGCTTCTCCACGATGAAGCTCTCTGTGCCACAACGAATATGTGAGCACGACCCATCACAAGCAAAACATCACAACGTTACTGCACGCACCGTCCTTGCCGGTGAAGTACGTGTACGCGCCGTTGGCCAGCACGACCCCGAAGATCACCCAGTAGATGCGCATCGGCAGCGAGATCCGCTGGCCGCGGCGGTCGCCCCAGTCGGAGCCGATGATGCGCGCGATTGTCGAGTCCACCTCGGCGTCCTTGTTGGTGTCGGCACGTCGGATCCGCATCACGCCCGTTGTCCGCGACGCGCCGACCCCGACATCCGCCTGGCCGCCTTCACTCTTGCCAGTCGGCCGACCACCGCGCACCGTCGAGCTCCAGCGCCGACGTGCTGCGCCGCGCATGCTCCGCGCTGCCTTCCACCCAGCAAACATCATCGTGACTGTTTCAATAAGTACCTCAACTGCTTCAGTCAGAAAAAACCGGTAGTACTGGCCTAGTACCGGTTCCTCAAAACCGGTAGATGGTGACTTGGTTTCTTTTTCAAAACGCGTCAGAGTGTTTCCCCCTTCTGGCGCCGAAACTCGCCGCGAGAAGGAAAAAGCGGCGGCGGCAGCTTCGCCAAGGCGGGAACTCCGCGTGGGAAGAGCGGGCCGAGAGCTACCGAGCGAGTCATGGGCCGCAGGAAGAAGGGCGAGCCGGCGCCGGAGCCGGAGGAGCGCCGCATCCCTGGCGCGCCGCCGGCCAACGGCTTCAATCGGCTGGACGAGAGCGACCTGGCCGAGGCGCGCAAGCTCGGTCTGCTGAACGCCGAGCTGCCCGTGGCGCTGGACGCGTCGCGTCCCGAGTACGGCGTGGCGTACGAAAAGAAGGGTGGGTCCAAGCTCACGGGCTGCGGCTCGGACGTGTTTGGGAGCCAGAAGGAGCTGCAGGAGCGCTGCAAGCAGTTCGCCATGCAGCGCGGCTTCCAGTTGTTCGTGGCCGGCTCGAGCACGCGCGCGAACGGCGGCGGGAACGTCAAGTACCGGTGCAAGAAGCTGCATGGCCAGCAGTTCTACGACCCGGACACGCCTGCGGCCAAGCTGCAGTGTCCGTTCTACATCAACGGGTACGGCAAGGGGAAGGAGTGGAAGATCACGCGCGCGTGCTTCCTGCACAACCACTACAAGTTCATAGGCTGGCGTCCGACCGCCGCCGTGCACACGCAGCCGGCGAGCCTGCCGTTCTCGCTGCCGCTTCCCGCTGGCGCGATGCCTGTGGTTGGACCTGTGCCGCCTGGTGCGTTGCCCACGCTGTCTCCAGCGCCAGCGCTCGGTCCGGGTGGGAACGCCATCCTCAACGCTAGTGGCGTTCAGCAGCATGCGCCAGTGGATCCTTCTGCCGCCAACGGAGGTGTCAAGAGCGCCGACAATCTGGAAGGCGCCGAGGCACCCCGCCTGCGCACGCAGCGCAACACGACCATGTCAATGAAGGCGCTGTGCCAGATGGTGACGGACGAGGTGAACAAGTTCCCGTCGCCGGCGATGGTCATGGTGAAGCTGGACGGCAAGATGATCAAGCGCATCTTGCTGAGCCAGGGCCACACGATCAACCACATGATGGCGTCGCGCATCAAGCGCCACCTGCAGGAGTCGCGACTCACCAAGATCCGCGAGTCGTTCCAGAAGCTCGGCGCGTATCTGTCACTTGTTGCCGAGAAGAACCCCGGGTCGGTGTTCGCAATGGAGACGACCGAGCAGGGTCAGTTCAAGCGCGCGCTCTTTATCTCGAACGCGACAATCGACTCGGTGAAATACTGCCGCAAGATCGTAGCGCTGGACCACATCACGTCATCGTGGCAGGACGTGGAGACCCCAATCGGCAAACTCGAAGAGGACGAGAACGACGACGCCATCTGCGGCGTGTACTTGAAAGCCTCGACCAAGGACTTCAACGACCACGTGATCACATTCGCGCTGGCGCTTGTGGTTCAGGAAGACCAAACGAACTGGGAGTGGTTCCTGCAGGCCATCGAGAGCGCGCATGAAGTGTCGTTCAACGAGTACACGGTGATGGCCGGACGGTCTCGGGGACTGCAGCCAGCCATCCAGAAGCTGTGGCCGCGCGCGAGTCTGCACTTTTGTATGCGCCGCATTGTCGAGGAAGAGATGTCCCAGACCAAGAAGATCCCGCTGACCCAGGACAAGAAGCAGGCCATCTACAACCTCGCGCGCAGCGATAGCGAGACCGAGTTCAACACGCTGCGGCTTGAGCTGTTACGCACGAGCGACGCGGCCGTGCAGTACCTGGACACGCTGAACCGCGCCAATTGGGTCAAGTATGCCTTCCTGGAAGCGTTCCGGTGTCCGACGTTCAACGAGGTGACGTCAGACCTGTCGATGGCGCTGGGCAACGAGGACTTTTACTCTCAGGGCTCGAGTGTCAACCATACGAGCTGGTTCGGAGAGGAGCCCGTGCACAGCTCGCAACCGCTGTTCACGTTCAACCAATACTTCATGAAGATCGCGGAGAACTTCCACCACCGACGACAAGCCGTCAAGCTGCGTCCACCGATGGAGCTCGTCCCGATGCGCGACGCACAGCTGCAGCAGATACTACAGGGCAGCCAGCGCTGCGAGGTACGTTGACTGGTGTCATGCGGATGCTGTTGCGTCTTTGCTAACTCGCTCTCTTTTGGTGATCAGTCCATTCCGTGCGCGAACGGCGTGTACATGGTGCGCTACCTCGGCCAAGTGCGTCCGCAAATCTACGACACGTGGCGCCACGTGAATCTCCCCGACTGGGAGTGCACGTGCCAAGAGTGGCAAGACCGACTGTTCCCGTGCCTGCATGCCATCCATGCTGCCGAGCTCGACCAGCGCCGCATGGATTCGCTGTACGACATCCAGCAGAACTCGGTGCAGAACCACTTGGCTTGCTACGCGACCCCGTTCACGCCGTGGCCACTTGAGGGGACGACGCTCGACATTGACACGAACCTCAAGCTCCCACTCGACTATCTGTACGCGGAGGATGGGTCGGGCCGCCGGAAGCCAGGGCCGAAGCCAAAGCCCAAGAAGGTGAAGCCCGTGGTTCCATGAACAGCCGTGGTGCGAAGAAGGCTGTTGTTTTGCAGGTGGCAATGTATCGTATTTTCTCGTTCGTGTATGGATGGTTTGATTTGTCTTGTCAATGGTTGGCACGGCCGCGTCCGAGGAAGCACGCAGGGCAAGAGTAGTGCGCGGCGAATTGCCCGAACGACTCTGGTAGATGGAGGCACTTGAGGTGGAACCGGTCGCCGCACTGCGTGCACTGGATGGACACTGGCGCCTCAGCGCGCGTGATGAGCGCTCGGCACTCGGCGCATTCCTGTAGGTCGTGCGCACTACCGCCACCATACCCTGATGTCGATCAGCGTGAGATGACGAGCGATGTGGTACGAGCATGGCAATGGCCGATCGCTTACCTTCTTGGGCTTCCCAGTACGTTTGAACGGCTTGGTCCAGTAGCGCCAGCGTTTCTTCTTCTTGGGTCAACGCGTCTCGAAACTCGTCGACAGCAGCTAACGGGAACAAGTGGGCTTCATCCTCGAAGTTGAAGCTGCAGCGACATCAGACAGGTTAGATTACGCACAAACCATGGTCAGCAACTCATCGCAAGGTCGCACCGCTTGGCGATCGCACACACGCGCTCGAGCGCCTGCCATGTCTCGGTCAGGTACGGGCTTTGACTCCTCGCGTCGAGGGACTCGGCCACGTGGAAGCGCAGGAACCGGCGCGCGAGAATGAACTGGTCCACGCGCTCAACATCTTCGAGCGGCGTCTTCTCCAAGCTGGCGGCGACAGCCGAGAAGTTGTCCTCCTTACCGGATGTGTCTAGTAGCTCGAGCAGGGGACGGACCAAGGCAGCGTAGAGCAACGACTCCTGCAACGCACGATGGACGGCGGCACCCACGTCTTGATGCGCGTAGATGACGTCGACAGGTGCGTTTGTGCTCGTTTCGACCGACTTGCCAGTCTTTCCTTGTGCCTTCCCGGCCTCGTCCTTGTCGTCTTCTGGCGGGGCCGAGCACAAGAAGATCATCCGCAGCTTGAAGCGCACCGTCGACGAGACTAACGACGAGAACATGCTGTGCAAGAACGGCATAGGAGCTGCTGCCACCGAGGTGGTGTCTGATGCTGGAGCGGCAGCAACGAGTCGCCCGAACTGCCGTGCAAAATACTCGCCCGCGACCCGAATCTCGTGCTGCGTCGCGCTATCTCGGTTGCCATAGGCGGACTCCGCAATCCTCGTGTATGCTGCTCGATACTCAACGGCGTCAGCTTCCGCCTCATATAATCGCGTCGTGTCGACCATCACGGCCTGGAACCGCCGCAGCATATCAATGGTCGATTTGGAAGCATCCGGAGTCGGTTTGCTGGTCTCGACGCCGCTGTCTGGGTGTGTGAGGATGGACGAGATGTACTCCATCAGCGTCCCATACGAATGGATTAAGCGGTCCACCATCGCTGCAGTCGATTCATTCTCGACGTACTGCAGGTTCAAGCATGAAAAGTCGAACGACCGGAATCGTACACTCTTCTTGGGCTTGACTTTCGGCGTGCTGAGCTTCTCGAGCGCCTGTGCGGCACCTCCATACCTCCTGCGAGGAGCCAACTGCACGACCGGGAGCGAGGTCTGCTGCTGCGTTAGCTGTTCGCACCGCGCGATACCCACGCAGATTTGATAGATATCCCGGAACGGGTTGACGTCTGCATCGTTCGTCGCCGAGGTCTACAGCAGAGCAATCGATCGTGAGGTGGATGTCCTTGCCACTATCGAGGCGCGTAGTGTCATACCTTTTGCCCCTGAGGCGCGAGACGCATGGCATTCAGCGACAACGCGAAGAACAACCCCGAAATCGTGTTAGTCGCGACCAGTGCGTCGCACAATGGCGTCAGCAGATCGACAGCTGGCGACGGTGTTGGCGACGGAGCAGAGGCTTCCAGCGCACTCGTAGTGTTGCTCTGCACTGCCAGCCGCCGACTGCGCCGGGCTACTCTAGGCGGCGTGGTCTTCCTCGCAGACCCGCGAGATCGACGGCGCGACGCCGAGAGTCGATCCAGCGCCGACCGCGCCACGCTCGCTGCTGTCGCGGCCAGCTGCTGGTCCTCCTCGCCATCGCTGCCCGCCGCCTCGGCGAAGCTCGCGGCCATACTGCGACGCACGGGCTCCAGCGCAGTCGAGACGTCACCGCTGTTCTCCTTGTCCGTGTCCACGTCGCGGTCACGCAGCTTGCGACTGCGCTTAGCTGGCCGCAGCGCCTTGGTCGGCGTGTCCATCCACTCGCCGCCCGTGCTCACGTTCACCATCTTGACCGCGCGCGCCACGCGCTTCTTCTTTTGCGGCGCAGGTTTCCTCCTCGCGGGCGAGTCGCACAGCTTGGCGCTCTCGACGCGGTCGCGCAGCCGCTCCACCTCTGGCGACGCGAGCGCGAACGGCAAGCGCCGCGTGCCAGCATTGCTGGGGCTCAGCGCCAGCGCCTCGGACGCGGGGGGTGACGCCGGTGCGGAGCGAGAAGGTGGAGGATCAGCCGTGGGACCCGCTGGCGCCTTGAGCTTGAGCGGCGTGAGCACGAACCGCTCGTAGATTGCCTTGGCGTCGCCCATGGCTACCTGCGGGTCCTGGTGCTTTGGAAATGGCAGCATGGCGGCGGTAACATGGCCGAACCAGATTAGCGGAGATTTCGTCCACTCAGCGAGGCGGATATCACTGTATACGCATTGATTGGTCGAAATGCGGAAATGTAACCGAGCCCGTGTCAGTAGCCGCGACAGTGGGTGGGTCCACGAATAGGTGTTTCAAACAGCTCCGAAGCTGCCACAAAGTATCACGTGGGACGGAGCGCGAGGCTGTTTTATTCATCTAATCGAACCGCAGTTTTTTACCATCCCCCCTCCAGTCTCCCCAGTCTTTCTGCAAGAGAACGAAGGAAAGAAAAAATAAACAACAGCGGCAGGCAGGAGTGCAGGTCGCTCTCATTCCGCCGCACGCCACGGTACGGCCACTTTCACTTTTGGTTCGTTGGCCGCCGCGCGCTTCCGCCTTTGCGTTGCTCCCTTGTTGGAGTCGTTGGGCCGCCCGTCGCCGCGCCTCCTCGCCCGCCCCTCCCCGCTCTCCGGCTCCGACCCGACCCGTCTCGTCCCGCCCCGGATCTGCGCCGCCCGCCGCCGTCTGGAAGCTGTGCATGCGTTTGAAAATCCACCCGCAGCACCCGGAAACGCGTCGTGAGCCCCCCTTGAAAAGAAAAAAACACGGCTGTCGCTATCGTCCCGACGTCACTCGTCACCATTCCTCGCCTCCCGCTGCTTCCCCTGTGACGTCGCCCAAGTCGCCGTTCTCGTAATACCATAGCGCCAAGATGTCGATCATGAACATTGCCGGCACGACGCCGGTGGACGACCCGGAGTACCGCTACAAGATGCCGCGGCTGATGGCCAAGATCGAGGGCCGCGGCAACGGCATCAAGACGCTCGTCGTCAACTGCGCCGACGTGGCCACGTCGCTCCACCGCTCGACGGCCGAGGTGTGCAAGTTCTTTGGTTGCGAGCTCGGCGCGCAGTCCAAGTACGACGACAAGACGGACCGCGCGATCGTGAACGGCGCGTTCGAGGCCACCACGATGCAGTCGCACCTGTCCAAGTACATTGAGGGGTTCGTGCTGTGTCCGTCGTGCCGCCTGCCCGAGACCAAGTACAAGTTCAAGGGCCACGTCATCTTCCACAAGTGCTACGCGTGCGGCGCCGTGGAGCCCGTGGACATGAACCACAAGCTCACGACGTTCATCATGAAGGAGCACACGGCCGTGAAGCGCAGCAACGCCAAGGACGACAAGAAGAAGAAGAAGGAGAAGAAGGCGTCCAAGGACGAGCCTGAGCAGGAGGAGGCCGCTCCGAAGGAGAAGAAGGAGAAGAAGTCCAAGAAGGAGAAGTCGGACAAGTCGGAGAAGAAGGAGAAGAAGGAGAAGAAAGAGAAGAAGGAGAAGAAGAAGAAGAGTAAGAAGGACGAGGACGACGAGGACGACGTCGAGTGGCACACGGATCTGTCCCCCGAGGCCGTCGCGGCGCGCGCTGCCGAGGCGGAAGCGATTGAGGCCGCCGCCGCTGCTGCGATGCAGGCGGCTGCGCAGGAGGAGGAGATCGTGGCGACTCTGGACAACCTCGAGGTGGACGACGAGAACGCGATCGAGTCGGCTGTTGCGAACGTGAAGCGCTTCGTGAGCGAGGACCACTCAGACTCGGAGATCTTCGAGGAGCTGTGCCGCCAGCAGACGTACGCTGCGCTGCCTGCGACGGACCGCCTGGTCATCTTCTTCCGCGCTGCGTTTGACGACCAGATCTTGTCGAGCAACCAGGTTGCCAAGTACGCGCCGGTTCTGGAGAAGATTATCGACGGCACGCACTCGCAGTTCCAGCTGATTGCGCTGTCGGAGCACTTCTGCGCTGTCGAGCACCCGGAGCTGACGGCGTCGTACCCGATCCTGCTGAAGCTCCTGTACGACGAGGACCTGCTGGAGGAGGAGAACCTGGTCGAGTGGGCCTCGAACGGCGTTCGCAAGGAGTACGCGCACTGGGCTGTGAGCGACGAGGTGGCTGAGAAGCTCAAGAAGCTGCTGCAGCCGTTCATCGAGTGGCTCGAGAACGCTGAGGAGGAGTCGGACGACGACGAGTAGGCGCGTCGTTTGATTGCTCTTCGGGAGGGTGAAGCTGCGCGTGCTGCGATTCTTTCCAGATATGGCGAGCGAAGCGGGGATCGGAGCGATTGGGCTGCGCCTCAGTCGTGGCTTGATCGCGCTCGCTTCCGCCGCCATGCTTCCTTTCATTTTTTCATTTCATGTTGGCTCCTGTGGAGCTTTCTAGCAGCGAAGATGTTGAGTTCTAATCAATTCAATGTTGGATTTGCTGGACGCTACAGTGGTGGATGTTGGTTCAGTCTCGCGACGATCTTGTCGACGACATCGGCTAGCTCGTCCTCTAGAAAGCGCGAGGTCGCAGGTGTCCTAGTGGCGGCAAGCGTCTCCGCGAGTGCTTGTGGGGTCCAGTGCTGTGTGCAGCCTGCGTCTCGCAGACCCTGGTGGAAGCAACCGATCTTCCCGCCACAGTCCTCGGCGAGCAGTGTGAGCACGGGTTTGCCCGTCGCGACGGCCTCGGTGGTCATGGAGACCGAGTCGGGCGTCGTGATCACGGCCGTGGCCGTGGCCAGCAGCGCGTAGTACGGGTTGTCTGCTTCGGTGCCGTCCCACATGGCCAGGCGTTCCGGCAGCCTCGCCGTCAGCTTCTCGCGGATGGTGCGCTGCGCTTCGACCGGAGTGCGGCGCGAAAACGTCACGAGCAGCGCGATGTCGTTCGAGGCTGCCAGTGCTGCTGCGACGTCCGTAGCCATGACAGCTGCCTGCTCAGTCGAGAAGCGGAAGCCACGGCACGGTCCTCCCACGAGCCATACGACGCGCGTCCGCCGTTTGCCAACGAGCTCATCCAGCCTGGCCGCCCAGTGCTGACGGTGGCGCTCAAGCAGCGCCGGCGACACGTCGAACACGGTGCCAGTCGTGAGCAGCGCCTGGGCTCGCTGTCGCCGCCGCCACATGCCAGTAAAGTCATGGCGAGGCGCGACGACCGCGTCGAACCATGTGAGCGGCGTGCGAGGATGCTGGATCTGCACGGCAAACACGCCCGATGGGTTGTCCCGCTTCAGCGCCGCACACAGCGCGACCGTGGCGCGCCCGCAGCCGATCACGACGCTGCGAGCGTCGCCCTCGACATCGACACGGCGAAGCTGAGACGGGAGCGGCGGCTCGACAACCGCTGAATCCTTGAGCGGATCGGCGAGCAGCAGATGGAGTGTCGGAGGCAGGAATCGCGCCACGCCGCGCAGTGAGATCTGCACGCGCTCGATGGGAGCGCAGACGACGCCATCGAGCTTGAGCCGCGCTTGCACCCGCGCGGCCAGCGCCAGCGCCTGCTTCTCGGCGCCGGCCGCGCCGTTGCCCAGCACCACGATCCGCTTGACCAGCATCGGGATGTGCGGTCATCAACCTCTCGATACAAACATGGAGACTTGATAAAGTAGACGATTTCTCCAAGTTTACTACTATATTACGACATCATATAGTCTCGAATAAATATACTCAATCTCCTTTCAGTGGCACGGATACACTCACACTACTGCCACCGTTTCCATTTGGCCACTGGCGGCAAAAGTCCACGAGGAGCACTTACTCCTGCGGCCATGGCGGACGACGCGAGCGCCTTCGACCTGCTGCGCAGCACGCGGCGGCTGCCCGTGCCAGAGTCGCTCTCGGGTCGCGCGCAGTTGGCGGCGGCCGGCGCCGCCTGGGGATGCGAGCCGCGGCGCTGGCGCGACGCCTCGACCGGCAATGTCGTCGGCGAAGGCGGAGACATGCCACGAGAGCTGCGGACGCTCGTGGCTGCGTCCTTCTCCGTGTACGCGCGCGTGGCTCGGCTCCCGCGGGACGCGGCACCGGCCGAGCTGGTCAGGGCGAGCCGCGAGTACCGCGAGGCTCTCAAGACGTGCATTTTTTCGCTCGAAGACCGACTGGAGCAAGGGATCGGCAGCCGCGACGAAGAGATGAAGGACGGGGAGACCGCCGAGAGCGACGCCAAGGAGGAGGAGGTCTTCGTGGACCTGCTCAAGGTGGCACTCGCGCTGTGGCACCTGTGCGAGCTGCTGCTGCTGCAGCGCGGCGCGTGGAACGACCGGTGGCTCGCGTACGACCTCGCCCAGTGGCTGCAAGAGCACTACGCGAGCGCGTCGATGGACCGGCTGGAGGCTGAGAGCAAGCGTCTGAGGGCGGGGAGCAGCACGAAGTCTCCCGAGCAGGACGCGGCTTTCTGGCCGACGATCTGGTCGATGGCCATGGCTGGCTGCGGCGCCGACGCCTGGACGCTGCTGGCCGCACACTCGAGCTATCGCTCGCTCTTTTCGCGCGAGGTGACGTCGCTGACCGGCTCGTCGCTCCGCGGGTCCATCGAGCAGGTGCAGCGCGTGTTGCAGCTCATGCCCGGCCGCTCGCGGCAATCCGATGTGGTGATGGGGACCGAGGACGGCGACGACTGGAAGAGCTGGCATGCCGAGTGCGAGCACCTGCTCAACACGGACGGCTATGTCAAGGCGACGCCAGAGCTCACGACGCTGCTTCGGATTTTGCTGGCTGACCAGGACGCGCTCCAGCGCCACGCCGGCTCGTGGTACGAGCTCATGATGGCGCGGCTGTTCCTGGAAGAACCGAAGCGGATCGCGCATCGCTTCGAGTTCCTCATGGCCAACTGCTACCAGGCCATCGAGGGTGCCGGTGCGCGCATGGGCAACTTCGACTGCATCATCCTCGCTGTCTTGCAGTATGACGTGCAGAGCGCGCTGCAGGACGTGACGGCCATGGGGTTCTCGTGGATGGCGGCGCACCTCGGCGACCTGCTCGACAAGGGAGGCGTCATTGCCCGCGACGTGCAAGAAGAAACGGGCTGCTCGCTTCGAGAACGTTTTGCGATCGACTACGCCCTGGAGCTTGGCGCCACGAGCGGCATGTGGCAGTTTGTCGTCGGGTATTGCGAGCAGTGTCCGCGGTACGGGTCGCTGGTTATCGTCGAGACTATCGACCGCGAGCCAATTTCCACAGACTTGAAGGCCAATCGACTCATCGGCTACTGCCAGGGCAAGCGCTTGCTCGCCAAGACTCAGCGCGTGATCGCCGTGCGGAGAGCGGAGCAATTCAAAGCGTCCAAGTCGTACGGAGCGGCTCTCGTCTGGTTGCTCCGCGCTCAGCAATTCGACAATGTGGACGAGCTGTGCGACCAGATCTTGGAGGAATGTCGTGCTGGCCATTCGTTCACCCCGCTGAACGAGGCGGTCGAGTTCCTGGACAGCAGCGAGCCTCGCATCACGCATCCTGTCAAACTGGACTGGCTGGTGCGGTACCGCGAGTTCAACCTCGTGCTCGACGATCGGAGGTTCCTTGAGCAAGAGCTGAGCAATTATGATGCAGCTTCGAGCGCTTCCAACGTCAAGGATAGCCAGGAGACGCTCGAGCTCAAGTACCGGTTCGTGTCGGCGGAGGCTGCCAAGCGCCTCCACGCGCTGCTGGTTGACGGTGCCGCGCCTCGGACTTTGCGAGTTCACCTTCTGGAAGAGGCCGAGCATCTGCTCGAAATGGCACCGACTGTGTTCGAGGCCCAGCACCTCCACGCGCTGCTCGCGTACTTTGGTGAGATCGAGCGTTCGTTCGACCACGACGAATTCAGCGCCAACCCATCCAACATTCAGCTCAAGAGTCGAGTCGAGCAATTGGCGCTACGAAACCTGTCGGACGCCATTTTGCAAGACCCTCTGCGCTCCGGAAACGCGTCGTCGCCGTTCGCGGCACTGCCGAGATCGACAACCGATAGCAACGCGATTCACGAGCTCGTCCTGGCGTCGGCTGCGTCGTTAGCAGCGATGGAAAACTAAGTAGGCATCCAAGTCAACTGGCTGGCTGTTTAGATGGCGCCGTGGATGGCTTGCGCCAGCTCCTCCTTGTAGACGAGCCGGGAATCACTGGCTGCTGGTGTAGCGACCGCTTTGATCGGCGTTTACACGAGCCCAAGACCGCCAGTCGTTAACTCTCATTCATGATCCCTTTGCAATTCTTGTCGCTTCGTTTGGTTGAAGCCGAGAGGTCCATCGCCAATGCAGTCGTGTTCTGCAGGAGTGTCAAATGGCTGGATCAGCTTCGTATCTCCGCACTTACCGTCGGAATATGTCGCCATTGACACTCGCATCGGCCAGGGAGACATTCGAACAGCAGTGGACGATGGCACATCGACCACCACCTTGGTGGCGAGTTGTAGAGCGACAGACTGTGTATCGACATTGTCTAAGAGCTGTCTCAGTGAAATGGCGGTGATGATTTGTAGAACAGGCTGCAAGGTGGCACGAAGTCTACCGCCTCGAATTATTAATCCGCTGCCTGTCCTTGAGTCCAGCGAGTGTATAGCTACTCGCCTGTCGACCTGTGGCCGCACACGCTGGCGTCACGTTGCGTTGCCCTCGCCGAGCAGGTCGAGCACGTCGGACATGAAGTCGCCGCCTTCCTGCTTGAACTTGAGAGCGGCTCGCACCGTGTCGGTGAAGACCTGCACGACGTTAGTCCCGTCGGCGGCCGACACGAAGCTGAACTCGAGGTTGTTGTTCTCGGCGAACTTGAACTTCTTGTTGGTGACCTAGAGAGGGAGGAACAACCGACCAAGAGAGAGGTTAGCGTGTGACACGAGATGGAGAGTCGGTGGAACACCCACGTTCATATCGACGTCGATCTTGTTGGCCACGAGCAAGCACGGGATACTCTCGCAGTACTCGCGCAGTTCCTGGTACCACGTCGGCAGGTTCTGATACGTTACCTTGCGAGTGACGTCGAAGACCTGCTCGCTCACGAGACGGCGAAGCCTCAGCGCAAGTCCTCCACCATCACTCGATGGATTTGCAGCATCGTACCAGAATGCAGGCAGTCGCGCCAAAGTAGTAGGATGGATGCATGCTGGAGAAGCGCTCTTGGCCAGCTGTGTCCCAGAAGTCTAGCCGCACCGCCGAGGCGTGATATGAGTTCGACGAGCGGCAGGATCGATTCTACACACTATTGAACTCGTACCGACTTTGACTTTGCGTCCGTCAACGTCCAGCTCCTTCCGATACATTGTCAGCGCAAACGTCGAGAGCTGAACTCGTCGCCACTCGTCAGCCACACCCCAGTAACCATACCGCCAACTCAGCGACAGAGCGTGCCTGGCGCGGCTGGAACTCGTTCATCATGAACCGCTCGACGAGCTTGGACTTGCCCACGGCCGAGTCCCCCAGCAGAATGATCTGCCGCCATGTCGTCAGCGTCCACCGAGCTGCACAGCACCGCATTCCCTACTCGCACGCAATCCGCACCTTGACGTCGGGTTCACCCAGTCCATCCTCGGGCGTGAGTGCTTCAGCCGCTGCGCTCTTAGCCGCCATCGCTTCGAGTGCTCGAGAGACGCGGAAGGTCGCCGACGCGATTAAATAGCATCTGATCCGGATCAGACTCACATTTCGAGAAAGTGTACCTTCCGGTTCGCGCGAACCGGTCGTCGACTCGCTCCAAAACCTGAACCGCGCTAAGTTCGCTTTTCCGGGCGGGAGCAAATCAAAGCGGCGCCAAGGTCGGTTCGTTTGGGTGGGTGGAAGTGGGTCGACGACCATGGAGCGCGAGGCCGAGCACGTTCGCATGCTGGACGTGGGCCGCCTGCGCGCGCGGTACGCGGCGCTGTCGGACGGCGCATTCGCGTCGGCGCCGTCGACCAAGTTCCAGCTGATGCAACACGGCGACGCGTTCGGGCTGACGCTCGTGGCCAGCGAGAACGGTAGGGGTTTTCTTCGTGGCGCGCACTCAAGGCAGTGGTTAATGGGGTTCGACTGGACGGCTGCGCAGGCTTTGTGGTAACCAAGCAAGACGCGCTGGAGGCGGCGACGACGGACTATGTGAAGCGGCGCCAAGCGGCCGTCGACCACGGTGAGAAGCTCGGGTCGGACGAGATCCACGCCGTGCCGGTCGAACGCGAGATTGAGCTGCAAGCACCTGCATATGTGATCGCGCTATCTCCGGACGAGCTCCATGTGGCGGTCGCGCATGGCGAGTCGGTCTCGCTGTTTGAGGTCGCCGCGCTGCTTCAGTCGGTGGGTCAATTGGTTGCTGATGGTCTGGTGTGGGTCGAGATCCCCGATTAACGGTTTTGTGTGTGTGTTTCAGGACGAGCCGAGGGCATTCGATACGTTTCCCGACCTGAGCGCTCAGGAGATTGCGTGGTGTCCCGATACTGCCAGTCCCAGCTTGGCGGTGCTGACAGGGTACAAGCGCGTTGTGGTGTGCACACTAAATGGGAGCCAGCGGGTTGTTCGTGATGGGTCAACCGCTTCTTCAGGTATGCGAGCACCGTTGCCGAAGCGATCGGAACTGTAGCTTTGGACTGGTTTGATTGTGTTACCAACGCTGCTGTCGTGGTGTAAACTAGTTTGCTGGAGCGCGTCGGGCGATGCTCTCGCTGTCGGCACGACTGATGCAACAGTCGATGTGTACAGCTGCGGGTCGTTTGCGCTGTCTCACACGGTGCCGCGTCCTGATTGCTGCGACGACGACGATTTTGAAGGTTCGTTGGCTGTTGAACTGTGTTCATGATGCATATCTTCTGAAGGATCGCGTTCTCACCTGCAACTGTGTAGCCCATCACGTCAACTGGGTCGAAGACGACTTGATGCTGATCGGATACCAAAAGTATGAAGACGAAGATACGACGGCCCTGGCTTGCCTGTTCGAGAAGGGCGAGTGGGTCAACCTTGATGAGCTCGTCGCGTATTTTGACGTCGAGGGACGCCGGCACCAGTATTATTCGGTGTATCTTCCCGATTGGTTCGTTCCAGCTTTCATTGATCTTGCTTGTGGTGAGGGCTGAACGTAACTAACCCTTGTGTGTGCAGGCGCATGTTCTTTGTAGGATGCTCTCTGAGCTCTGACATCGAGCTCCTGGTGTGGGATCCGGAGGAAGAGGAATGGCTGATTTGGAAGCCGTCCGAAAAGTACCAAGCCCGTATTCCCATGAACAGCGAGGACGAGGACACGTACCCAATGGGAATGGCTCTGAATCTGAACGCAACCGAGGTCGTTCAAGTCGATGACAGTCCGTATCCGCCAGCTCCGGTGCTCACCTGTGCGACGTCGGAAGGGCTTGTGATCAGTTTTGCGTTCATCGATACCACAGTGTACGAGGAGCTCGAATTCGTCAAGGGACCGGAGCAGTTCAGCGCGCAAATATCTCGAGCTTCATTGCCAGTTGATGCTCCAACAGCCGCTGTAGACAAGAAGACTACGGATGAATCGGACAGTAACGAGGGTCGTGGTGGTGCCAGTGCGCCAAAGAAGGACACAACGAACGACGGATACGGCCAAAACGACCAGAACACTTTCGCCGACGAATCAGACAGCGATGATGATGATGAGGAAGAACGAAAAGAAGAAGAGGAGAGCGCTCGAACCGCCTTCCAATCTCTCTTGTCAAACGGTGAAACCGCGATCGAGCTGAGCCAAGTACCGAAGCTCTTCAAAACCCTTGGAGCCACATACTGCGAAGAAGATCTTGCT
>JAADXC010000537.1:0-19134 GCA_023336425.1 Phytopythium cucurbitacearum (nom. inval.) | reverse complement strand
GAATCTGAGGTACACACAAGGTGCGTACTGGTGTTACTGCTACCGGAGCAATCATCAACCCAGGCCAAGCCGATCTCACTCAGATCGGGAATGTTGTTTTTGAGTGTGGCGATCTGTGTTTCAGCCAGCTTTTGGGTTCCCGTCCAGTCGAATGTGGTATATTGCTTGATGCCCGACCTATCGTGTTGTAAGTTGCAAACGTAGTTCATATGACGACGAAGACAGATTCTTGTTGATGAAGGTGCACACGTACGTGTATAGATGCGAGGTGTAGTTGCGTTCATAGAGAATGCGTGGGATCCGATCGTACGTGTCGTTTAGTTGCCTGCACTCACAACAAACACGTCAAACCAACCATATATGCATCCTGTTCGGCCACCAACGTCTTTACCTACAGAAAATATAGACTTGAGTTGTCTGGTACATTGAGGCTCACATCTTCTGCATTAGATTCACCGATACGGCTGCATAACACCAGACACACGCATTAGACACCAACCAGACAAACGTAATTTGGAGTCTGTCTCCAAGGAACGTACAGGTACGTGAGGGAGTCGGGGATCGTAAGAGTTACGTTTGGTTTTACAAACTTTAAGTTGTCAAACATCCTAAATGCAGGCACATAGAGCCATGTTAGGACTTCCCGTTCATCAGCGCAATACTGTCAACATCGCAAGCACATACAGGTTATGCAACGAAGTTGCTTCGGAGAAATCAGTGTTTCTGACGTCGACCTTGATGGTATCGATACTAGCAATGAAGTTCCTGCGCACCACACATACGTCAGTCACCACTCCATCCAGCAAGATGCGCCAACCTATCATCACATACAGCCACGTCGTGGTTGTATTCTTGCGCACTGTAACAGTGACGACCGAGTCTTCGAGCGAGACCTCGACAGCATCAGGGTTTTGATCATCTGTAAAATTTTCAGCAGTATCTCCGTCGCACAAGGATGTAGCGGTATCCGATCCGGTAAACGTAAACTTTGCCGTCCCAGCGCACCGGACCACATAGGTCTCGCCGCTCACAGACACGCCGTGCCATGCCAACAACAGTGCCAGCGCCAGCGCCAGTGCCAGCATAGGTCGGAAACACCCCAACCGCATGTTGATCTGTCGCTCAGGAAGTGATGGTGGTGGTTGGTGGCTACACGAGGTTCACGTCGGCGACGAAACGCACGAAGGATACGCGGACGGCACCAGGAAGCTAAGCGTCTCGAGAGGCACCTAGGTGTCGGGAGGTCGGGCCGAGCGCGGACAGAGGAGCGTGGAGACGTCCGAGGTCGAGCGACGGAGACGTCCGAGGTCGAGCGGAAGACACCCTCGCTTTCCCATACTGACTGACTCTTGTCAGCGGTCTCGTTTCAGAGAAGCACAGCCAGCCCAGCGTAAATTCACCCGGGTCCGTTTGTCGACGGTTTCGACTAACTGTCAAGAAATTGTTGCTCACTAATATCAGCCAATACAATTGGACAAAACTCTCGTCGGCAATGTCGACGGCCCCATCTCAGCCGTGGTAATTCAGATCCATCGATTTGCACTGGCGGTCGGTGAAGTACGTTTCCATAATAGTATATTAACACCCGACGGGTTGCTCGACGATGAATTGGTGTTTGTTGATTGGGCGATGCTGATGACGAAAAGATTCCAGGCGCTACAAATCGTCAGAGAAACAGCTTAAGAGCCTACACTGAGGATGTTCTCGGCTGCGTCGACGTATCGTTCGACCATCTTTCTGCATCCCCCATTCAGCATTAGATAATGCTACACCTTGTGCCCTTCACTTTCTGGATCACTCCGTCCTTGCATTGATGCTTGACCGTCTGTTTAAAGCACATATTCCTGACACCTCGGCAAGTCTGAGGGTATATCTGGGAACTATGTGATTCTTTCGAATCTGACATGGCCGCCAGCTATGCTTTAGTTCATAAACACACCACAGATACTCACTGCATTCATCATCGGATCTCTGCTGTCATCGTATCTCGCCAATTTGTTAAGTACTCTGCGCACCTTGTAGACCGCCGTGGAATTTGGCACGCTTTTCACGATCGCACTGGCTGCTCAATGCTATCACCCGCTCGAAAACCTCGCCAATGTCATCCACGACTTGAACGCCACGCTCATGCGCATGATCTCGTGGGTCTTGCGCGGTCGATGCACTCCAGTCGTGATTTTGTCGCTGCTCACCAAGACTATCTACGGTCCGAGTACTGATTCTTATCGCAGATCATGTTGTCGGCGTCAAAGACGAAGACGGAGAGGTCGACAGCTTCAGTGTGAACCCACTGACGTTCAATTTGGCTCACAACGGCAAACACAGTGATGCCTTCGACTCGTTCGCGTCCTTTAACACCCCTAGTGGTAAAACGGACGAGTCGCCAAAGATGGCCGCACTCAACAGATCGCCGTTGAGATACTTCAGCACTGTGTGTATCCCGCGGCAAAGTAATGCTTTGCCAACTCATCTCTTGGACGTAGATTTCGTCGTCGCCACTTGACTCAAATGATCGCGGGTCACTGCATTATGATAGAATATTCAGGTATGCTCCAGATTATCAGCTCCTAGCGTCCACTCAGCGGTCGAAAGCACCGTTCCGAGTTTCCTTGTGCTCGCACAGGTGACAGTGCCGCTTGTGCGACGGAGAACGAAGGTCGATGCAGCAGCGTATCGATCACGCTGATGCGCTGCCGCCGCGAGGGAGAGCGTGGACGACACGTTTCCGGACCGCGGTGAGAGCTGGATTTCAACTGTCGAGGAGAAATGCACCGGGACATCGAGTCTCCGCAGCTGCTTGTACTTAGGACGAGCGGTTGGGCTACGCAAGTGTCATCGACCTTGTCGCCTGGTTGACTCGCTTCGCCTTCGTCGTGGTCGTCCACAGCAGTCAGAGCGTTGGAAAGACGACATGCTCTCGACGATTGTCTGGATGTGGAGCTATCCATTCGAGATCTAGGACGAGGAGAACTGGAAGGTGGGGACGGCTGGATACGCAAATTGCTGCTCGGACTCGGCCATACTCGTGAGCTCATTGTCGCCGAGGTCGAAAGCATTGTTGGATGCACCACTGGCGACGGTAGAATAGGCGGATGCAACGTCCACTTGTAGAACACGCCACTCAGAGCAGTCGGACTGGTGACACTACCGACAGGAGATATCCTAGCACACCTACAATATCAATGCGATGCACAACGAACGTTAATAACAGCTTACCACAAAGTCGACAACCACGTGCGTTCCATTGTTCACGTACCGATCGATTCTCGATCCGAGTTCGTCCCCCACTTGTTCAATGTGGCGAATTGCAGAGTGTATCGGCACTTGCACATACCTCGTCACGAGTCGAGTCAACTGCAAGACCTCCATGGTGTTCGTGGCGATCAACAAGGTTGACATCTCAGGTCCGCTGATGTCAAGCATGTCCTCGCGTTGTTCTTCGTCTTGTTGTCTGCATCGCACGTCCACTCTCTTCCGGCCTTCGAGATCATCAACCAGAGATATCCGTCCTTTGACGTGGCTCCACCGCTTCGACAGACTTGGCACCACCGATACCCCTCTCGATATGAACGCCCGCCAGTGAGCGAGCTCCTCCTTACGCAGCTCGAGTCGCTCGCGCTCGAGCTTGCGTACAAAACTGGTCGACTGTTTGCCGCCGTCCTGGTCGTCCGGACTGGTTTGTTGCGTCGACATGTTGATGTGCGACCAGCCGCACGAGACGCGCCGAACCCGCTCTCCTTTGTTATCAGGCATCTCGACCGAATGTGGCGTGGTGCGCTGCCCAACGTCAGCGTTTCCAGCGGACAGATCCAGACCCCACGCATACGCTTCACCAGAGAACACGACGCAGGCAGAATGAAACTCGCCGAGTGACATGTCCGCGACACCGTGCGTGACGAACAGCGGGAACGCAATAAGACTCGGTCGCAATCGAGCGTGGCGGTCGCCACACCCAAGCTGGCCGAAGTCGTTGGCTCCCCACGTGTAGAGCAGGTCTCGATCCGATATGATGGCCGTGTGGCGCGCTCCACATCGCACAGTACGCGCTCGAATGCGAGAATCTCGCAGTGTTTCGACTCGCGTCGGGACACTGACGCTCTCGTGGTTGCCAGTGCCGAGCCGGCCGTCGTCGCCGCAACCCCAGGTGAAGACGTCGCCGTTGCTGACTACGCAAGCGCTGTGGTTCTGGCCAGCCGCAATGTCTAGCACGCTCGAGTCGCGCAGAGCCTCGATGGCCGCGGGCGTGCAGCTCCGCCACCGCTTGAGCTGCTGCAATCGGTGGCCGAGTCCGAGCTGGCCCGCCTGGTTGTACCCCATGCCGAGGATCAGTTGCTGATGCGTGACGAAGAGTGTGTGGAAGGCGCCGCAGCACACGTGCGTGACATTCGTGCCGCCCCGCTCGACCGTGTGCTTGACGCGCAGCGCGCGGTGCGCCGACGAGCCCACGGTCGTGGTCAGCGTGAACTGCACGACGCATGGTGTTTGTCGCGCTGTGAAGTCGCCGTGCCCAAGCTGTCCATGCTTGTTGCCTCCCCATGTGAACAGATGCGCCGCGCGGGTCACGACCGCGACGTGGTGCTTGCCGCACGCGACCTGCGCCACGCGGAGGATCTCTCCGGGCTGAAGCCGCTGTAGAGGCGCCATCAGCACGGGAGAGGGCTCGGCGTTCGCCACCGTCGCGCCATTGCCGAGCTCGCCGTTGGTGTTGGTTCCCCACGAGAGCAGCACGTCCGCTTGAGGCAGCGCGACGGCCACAACCGAGAAGTGGTCACCCGACGCCAAGTGGCTCACATGCCACATCAACTCGGAAGGTGCTCCTCCGTTTGTATTCGTTGGCCCCGTGCAGCTCAGCAGCGTTAACGTCGAGCTTGAGGTGTCGAGGCTGTCAATGGAAGTGGCAGTCTCATCGTTGGGAAGTGCAGCCGAGAGCAGGTTGAGGCGAGTAGGGGCTTGCGACGCCTGGCGCCTCGAGAGGTGCCCACCGTAGCTGAGGAACGAGCCGGTGCCGCTCCGAGCCGTCGAGACGAGCACATTGGGCGTGTGCACGCGGTCGTAGTTGCGGTCGAGGCTGTAGACCTTGTGCGCGATCGTGGTCGTGGCCGCGCGGTCGTCCACGCAGTCGACACGCACGAGCTGCGGGTCCGCGAAGGTCTCGGGCGTGAAGAAGAGCCGGTCCGATGACAGCTTGATGCACGCCGCGTCGACGGGCAGCACGAGGTGCACGACGACCGCTGAGACGCAAGGCTGGCCGAGTCGCAGCGAGTAGTACGCCGCGGCGCCGCCGAACGAGGTCGACAGGTACGGGTCGCTCACGATGAGCGCGTCCGAGCGGTCGAACGGGCTCGCCGTCGTGCTGTCCAGCCGCGCGGGCCGGCCGCCGGGCACTGGCAGACCGCCAGCGGTGCCATTGTCGGCCATGGCCACCGAGTTGCTGTCATCGTCTCTCGAACGGCTAAAAATTGCATTTGGCTTCAAAAACCACAGCGTCAATACTGGACCACACTTCAACCGTACCCTCCAAGCGTAACCTCATAAAATTGAACGGTCCTGGTAGTACCGCATCGTGGTTTTTGGCCAAGCGGCGACCGTGGGACGTCGCCACCGTCAGAGCCGCATTGTCCGGTGGAGAAGGTTTGCGCACACTTGCAGTCCGTGCCCAAGATGCCGAGCCGCGAGGAAGCCACGTCGCTGCTGAGCCATCAGGGAGCTCCCCGCTCGGGCCACATCAAGGCGGCGCCGGCGCACGGCGAGCCTGGGTCGGCCGTCTCGGCCTTTCTCGGGCTGGCGACGACCATGATGGGGGCGGTCATCCTGACTCTGCCCGGCACCGTCCAGGCCGTGGGGGTCGTGCCGGCGCTCGTGCTCTTCGCCGTCGGCGCGTGGATGGCGTACATCTCGTTCGAGATGCTGTGCGTGAGCTGCGACGCCGTGGACGCCTGGTCGTACGAGGCGCTGAGCTCTCGGCTGTTCGGCGCCGCCGGCGTGTGGGCCGTGCGCATCTTCACGCTCGCGCTGCTGTTCGGCGCCATCGTCATGTACATGGTGATCGCCATGGACCTGTTCGAGCCGTTCGTGGCGCACTACGTGTCCCGCAGCACGGTCGGACTCGTGTTCGTCGCGCTCGCCGTGCCGCTCTGCCTTCCCGAGACCATCCACGAGCTCCGCTACGCCAACCTGCTCGTGCTCGTGTGCCTCGTGTACATTCTCATCGTGCTGATCATACGGTGTGCCCAAGACGACCCGGAGTTTGTGGCGCAGATCCAGCCCAACCCGGAGGACACGTTCAGCTCGGAGCTGGCGGCGCTGGCGTACGCGGCCCCGATCATCACGCTCAGCTACGCGTGCCAGCTGAACGTGCCCCGCGCGTACCAGGAGATCCACGACAAGGCGGCCATCAAGCACGTGCACCAGGCGCTGGCGGTGTTCGCGTTTGTGTGCTACGTCGGCTTCGCACTTGTCGGGTACTACTGCTTCCACGGCCAGCCGCCGAGCGACATCCTCACGGGCTTCGCCGCCGACGACACGCTCGTCAACACGGCGCGGCTCGCGCTCGGCGCCAGCATGGTGCTCAAGACGCCTATGACGTTCCAGCCGCTGCGGCAGCTCGTCGAGCTCTGCTTCCTCGGCCACGACCGCGAGAGCCTGCCGTTCCGCACGGTCATCACGGTCGTCTTCATGGTCGCGGCGCACCTGCTCTCGGTCTCGTCCGACAGCCTCGGCGTCATCATGGCCTTCATCGGCGCCATCGCCGGCAACATCCTCACGGCCACGGTCCCCGGCATGATCCTCTACGAAGTCACGACCGAGTACATGATGGTGCCGCACGCCTTCTACTCGCAGCGGCTCGCGCTGGTGTTCGCGTACGCTGGCGTCGCCTTCTCCATCATCTCGCTCACCTACCTCTCCTACAACGCGCTCGCCGGGTAGACGCTGTCTGTCTGCTGGCAGATAGAACGAGGAGGAGGAGAATTGCTTCGTCCATTCGATCATAGTGAACTGCAATGCAAAATGAAAGTACGTCGAGTTCAGAACCAGTCTGTTTGAAAATGGCGGATAGATATATTGGCGAGATCGCGGGCATAAAATACAGCATGCAGTGCGGAGGCCGGCGCTCCCCACTCAGTGGATGTCCATGCCCATGAGCTTCTGCGTGAACCCCACGCGCTGGCGGTTCTTCTGGTCGCGCAGCTGCAGCACCGTGCAGCAGACGTTGCAGAGGCGGCCGGCAGTCTTCTCCTTGACCGACTCGGCGCGCACCTCGGCCGCCTTCTTGGAGCAGAGCTTGCACACGGCGCGGCCACACAGGTTGCAGTCCCGCAGCGACTCGAGCAGTCCTTTGGGACTCTTGGCGCACAGCTTGCAGTGCGCGCGCACAATGTCGGGCGGCGCCGCCTGCGCACCTTCGTTCATGTGGCAGATGAGCTTGACGAGCGTCTTGCGCGGCACGATCTCGCTGACGGCCATGCCACGCTCGTCCGGGATGTTGACGCAGGCGTCGGCGGCCACGAGCGCGCTCGCGATCTCCGTCAGCTCGCGCTCCACCGCCATGTGCAGGTACGTCTTCCCGTTCACGAGCTCGTTGAGCGCGAGGTAGGCGCCGCGACGGCCAGTGGGGGACGCCACGAGCGCCTCGCCAGTCAACCGCTCCTTCTTGAGGAACAGCCGCGTGATCACCGGACTATCGACGCGCGTGGTGAGGATGTGGATCGCCAGCGGCGTCTGACCGCGGACGTTGACGGCGTGCGCGTTGGCGCCGAGCGAGAAGAGCAGCTCGACCATCTCGGCCGCGTTCTCCTTGGTGGAGCTCGCCGCAAAGTGCAGCGCCGTGTTGGCGTGGCGGTCGCCCGCGTTCACGTGCTCGTCGGCTCTGGGCAGCTTGGCCAGCGCGCGGAGCACGTCCAGGTGGCCCTTGCGCACGGCGATGTGGAAGGCGCTGTGCTGGTTCTTGCGCTCGCGGAGCTGCAGGATGCCGGCGGACGAGCTGATGGACGGCCGACGCCGCGAGCCCAGCACGCCGTCCACCGCAGTCGGGGAGTCGGTGCTGTGGCTGGCAGCCGCATCACAGTCCTCGAGGTCGTAACCGTACTTTTGCAGCGTCTGCACGAGCAGCCGCGCCTTGGCCGCCTCCTTGTCCGTCGTGAGCTCCATGGTGCAAACCGGGAAAGTGTCGAGTGGTGGTGGCGATGACGAGTGTCAGCGATGGAGATAGATGGTTTGCTAAGTTTAGAGAGCCGCGAGTGATCGGGTGGTCTCCGAGAGGCGCTTCGGCGACTTATTCCCGTCGGCGAGGAGGAGAATCGCAAAGTGAGTGAGCTAACCGTGCAACGGACGGACGGCAGTGCATCTCGATGCTGGGCAGCTGACGCCGCGGCCGCGAGAAGAGCCACTCGAGTAACCGGATGCTGCGCGCGGATTTTCTTTTCGCGAAAGGAACGCAGGATGGAGCAGAGCGGAGCCGGTGGATCGCTCGCGGTGCCTGTGCTCACTGCATCAGCGCGCGAGCTGGACGCGCCACGCACGTCACTCGGAGAGCGGGTTGCGGCGACTGAACATTTGCTTCAGCATGGAAGCAAAGGGGCACACTGCCAGAACTAATAGATCAGAGCTCGAGATACCCAAGCAGCATCAAACAGACTTGTTTGAGCGTGCAAACCGTGATGGGCAGCGAGTGGAATATGGATTTACGCAGGCTATGTGGTGATGCTGGCGAAAGAGCAAATTTTCCAGCGAGAGTTTCAACCCTACGCTATCGAATATCGTATTTTATCAACTTCGAAATCATTCTGTCGGAGAAATACTATTCGGAATCACGCGTCGTGATAGGGTTCGTGTCATCGGACTTTACCGGAACGATCGTGTGCGTTGTCGGATCGCGACTGGATCATCAGCGAGCTCGAAACTTTCGCCGATGAGGGTGGTGTGGGACTCTCCGACCGCAGACGCTTGGTCGGCGCTCTGGGATCGCTACGAAGACGTGGTGGCGGCGGTAGAGGTATCGTGCAGACACCATCACCTGGGCGTCCCCTCGTCTATCCGTTTGCTGACTGGCGTGCGGCATGACGCTCAACCTGCATCGTGTCGCTGACCGTTGCTCATGCACTCAACCACCAGAAAGACAAGCTGGCCGAGTTGGACACCTGGCACCGCGTCCAATTGCCGAAGCTGCTGCACGACCGCGACCCGGCGCCGTTCATCACGCATGAAGAGCTGTCGAAGCTGATGGAGTGGAAGCTCAAGAAGGGCAAATGGTGCGATTTTGGTTGCCATGGTGGCTCTCTGTGCAGTTTGCCATCCATCGGTCGACTGATTGAGCAGTGTGGTGACCCGCTCGCAGGCGTCCTCAGCTGATGAAGTATGTCAAGAGCCTCGACGCTGAGGAGGTGAAGGCCGCGTCGGCCAAGGCGTTGACGCAGCTCATCGATGGCCAGCTTCGGTCTGCGGTGGATGCTCTCAGCGCTCTCAAGGGGGTACGTGTCCATGGGTATTGCGGCTGCTAATTGCATGCACTGACGGATCGATACTGCTATGCTGACTGTGCAGGTCGGGCCGGCGACGGCGTCGGCTGTGCTCGCGGCCTACGATCCCAAGGTACCGTTCATGGGGGACGAGGCGCTCGAGGCAGTTGCGCGTATGCTGATCCATCGCCTTGCGTTTCTCCGCCACCTTTCGAGCTCACCCGCTGTCTGTCTGCGTGCGCCATACTTGGTGTCGTCTGGATAGATATCATTGGCCCGCGCAAGTACACGCTCGCGCATTTCTTGAGCTTTGCCGAGCAAATGGAGTCCAAGGCGGCGTGGCTGAACGACCAAATCGGCGAAGAGTCCTGGACGCCGCAGCGCGTCCAGCTGTGTCTGTACGCTGAGGTGCACGATGCCAAGCCGTCGGCCGCAAAGGCAACCGCGAAACCCGCTGCGACGTCGACCAAGCGGAAGGCTAAGGCGCCGGCTGCTCCTGCAAAGCGTGCCAAGAAGCAGGTGGAGACTGTGGAAGTCGAAGAGCAGGCGCCGCGGCGATCGCAGCGGAAGCGACAGAAGATGAAGTGACACCAGTTCTAATGGTCCGAGACCATTTTGAGTTGGTGTTGCTGATCTTATGTGGTTTGAGTGTTGGAGGATTTTGCGTCCGAAACCATCGGTTGTGGATTGCCAAGAAATTTGAAAGTGCAAGTTGAAGTCTGGTCAAAAACCACCGAATGATGTCGAGGCTCTCCAAATTAATGGAATGTTGGTTTTTGAAGTCAATCGTGGTTTTTGACCCAGTTTTGACAAGCATCCAAATCTCGATATCGCCATGCTTCACGCGCATCATGCGGTGCGAGCGCTGCCGGCGTTCGCGCTCGAGGAGTTCCTGGCCAAGCACCGCTCCTCCGCGCGCTTCACGGCGGTGTGTGGCTGCTGTCCTGTGGTGTAATATGCGCTGTAACCTCATGTGTTTGGATCGTATAATGGCTGAAAAGTGTGCGCCGGACGTGGACCCTGTGACTGTCAAAGATCTGCTGGCCATGGCGGACGACGAGAGCCGAGAGCTGTGGGAGAACGCGCCGCTGCTGTGCACCGACCGCCGAGGGCTGCTTGCGCTAAGACAGGAGATTGTGCGGCAGTTCTATGCCAACCTGACGACGGACCAAGTGACCGTGTTGTGTCCGCAAGAAGGCGTCTTCCTCGCCATGAACGCGCTGCTGTCGCCCGGTGACCACGTCGTCGCCGTCTCGCCGGCTTACCAGAGCCTCACGTCGGTCGCCGAGTCGATCGAGTGTGAGGTTTCGCTCTGGAAATGTCGAGAAGACGACAGCGATCCGAACTTGCCGCTGGTGTTTCGAGTTTCCGACCTCGAGCATCTGCTTCGCCCGACGACCAAGCTCGTGGTCGTCAATTTCCCGCACAATCCGACCGGGTTCCTACCGTCTCCCGCCGAGTGGGAGGCTCTCATCGCACTCTGTCGAGCGCGAGGCGTCTTCCTCTTCTCGGACGAGATGTTTCGCGGTCTGGAGCGCGATCCGCCTTTGCAGCTCGCTCCAGCAGCCACACTGTACGACAAGGCCGTATCGCTGTCGGGAATGAGTAAGGTATTCGGCATGCCAGGCATCCGCCTCGGCTGGCTGGCGAGTCAGGACCAAGAGTTCCTCGCCAGCGTCGCCAAAATGAAGGACTACACGTCGCTGGCGGCTCCAAACCCAAGCCAGGTGTTGGCGCTGATTGGGCTGCGCAACATGGCCACACTGCTCGAGCGAGGACGAACCGTCATCGACAAGGGTATTCAGGCGGTCCAAGCCTTCATGGACGTCCACCGCGACGTGTTCGCCTTCACGCCACCGCTCGCAGGGCCAATCGCGTTCGTCAAGGTGCGGTCGGCAACTAGCAAAACCGTGGCAGAGTACGCCGCGAAACTCGTCAAGGCCAGCGGTGTCCTGATCCTCCCGGGTCAGGTCTTCGGCGACGAGACGTTTAATGATCGCTTCCGACTCTCGGTGGGCCGCTCAAACGTCAGGGAGGTGATGGCGGCGTGGGAAGCCGACTTTGTGGCGCCGTGATGTTTGGTTGCTATCATTTGAATTTCAAGATCGTTATCAGAATCTAGCCAATTGATGAAAATTTGGCTTGAACATGTTCCTCACCGTGAGTACATCGCTGGAGTTGGCCCAGCTGGCCATGTGCGACCATGCGGTGGCTCGATTTAGCCTTGACACATTGCGCCGACTTGCAGGGACATTTCGGCAGCCAAATGCCTCTCCCTCATCCCCACCATAAGTGATGGAGCCGGACCGAGCAGAGGGAGCGAAAGTTCGCGACCAGACTTCCAGTCGCCGGGCTCGGCAGTGTGTGCATTGCGATGGGGTATCCCCACCGCCGACGCGCCTCGAGCGCGATGGGGTACCTCGAGCGGAGGCGAACGTCCATGTCGAGAGCTCGAATTCAAGACGAGTCCGAGTACCCTGATACACAGATCAAAGCGAGCGGCGCGGCGCTGTTGGAGGCGGCTGGTGACGGCGACGCCGACGTCGTGTGGCGCGTCCTGATCGGCGCCAAGGTGGACTTGGAGGCGAAGGACGAGCTCGGTGGCACGGCGCTCGTCAAGGCGGCGCGGGTTGGCCAGATCGACAACGTTCGCCTGCTGATCGCGGCCGGCGCTAACCTCGAGGCGCGCGACAATGTCGGGGAGACGGCCTTGATCAAGGCGGCGCATTTCGGTTTTGGTGATGTTGTGCGACTGTTGGTCGCGTGCAACGCCAACATTGACGCGCGAGGCAGCGGCGGGAACACGGCGCTGCTGTCAGGGACGTACTCGGGCCATGCAAGCGTCGCCCACAGCTTGATCATGTCCAAGGCGAGCCTCGACGTGCGTGATCAGGACGGCAACACGGCTCTCAGCGTCGCGGCAGCGTGCGGACACACCGAGATTGCGCTGGCCTTGCTGAAGGCTGGCGCTAGCTGTGAGACCGTGAATGTGAGGAACCAGACGCCACTGGCGTTGGCAGAGGCTTGCGGACACAACGATATCGTCAAACTCTTGCTCGCGGACACGAGATCCGAGTTGCCATCAATAGTCAGCGATGAGACTGGCGAAGGCAAGGATCAACAGGCCGACGTCGACCACCAGTGTCGATATTCTGACACCAAAACGGACAGCGAGCGATCGCTCTCGATCGCGGACACCGAATCCGAGCTCACCGACATGGAAGGGGCCTCGACCGTGACGGAGCCGAGTTTCCTGACCAGATCTACCGCTGAAAGCGAGCGCGCAGCGCGTCGGATAGACGTGGAGGCTCGTGACAAGTTCGGCAACACGGCGCTGATCAAGGCGGCGTGGAACGGCAAGGCTGACGTTGTGAGGCTGTTGATCGGCGCGCGAGCGGACAAGGAGGCGAGGGATCGAGACGGCTGCACGGCGCTGCTCAAGGCGGCTCGGTATGGCCACGCGGACGTCGTTTCCCTGCTGATTAAAGCCAAAGCGGACCTGGAAGCGACTGACAACATCGGAGAGACGGCGCTGATTAAGGCTGCGTATCGAGGCAGACTCGATGTCGTTCGGGTTCTGATATCTGAGAAAGTCAATTTGGAGACCAAAGACGCTAGTGGCAACACGGCGCTGATGAAGGCAGCGTGGAACGGCAAAGTCGATGTTGTTCGCGCGCTGGTGGCGGCCAAGGCCGACCTGCAGGTTCAGGACAAGGATGGCTACACGGCGCTGATGAAGGCAGCTCGGTTCGGACAGCTCGACGTCGCTCGCGTGCTGGTCGCGGCGAAAGCGAACCTCGAGGCTCGAGATCGACTCGGCGAGACGGCGCTGATCAAGGCAGCTTACCGAGGTCATGTCAGCATTGTTCGACTGCTCGTTGTGGCCAAAGCGGACCTCGAGGCGAGGGACTCCAACAGCAGCACGGCGCTGATGAGGGCTGCATGGAATGGCAAGACCGACGTCGTGCGCGCGCTGCTTACATAACCCATCATCCCAACATTGACGGACCGAAACCGTCCACCAGAAGGCGAAACAGCCTTAGATCTGTCGTGTCAGCGCTGTTCCAAGCGCGAGCCAAGTGAAATGAAGCGTTTCTAGTCGACAAGCACTTCGTTGTCTTTGATGTTTGAACTTATGGGTCTGTTTCGCTGCTGCCTGTCGACCTTTAAATGATGTCGAGCACGCGGAGCCGGCTCTCGTACTCGGTCTGACCAATGTAGCAACCGATGAGCGCGCGGTCGCCGCCGTCGAAGGCGTTGCGGCCGTGCATGACGCGCTGGTTGTCCACGACCATCATCTCGCCCACGCGCAGCTTGGACGCAAACTCCATGTTGTCGCGGCGCATGATCGTCAGCAGCTTGCGGTGCGCGCGGTAGAACTTGTCGACGTCCTCGAACGACAGGTGCGTGAGCGGCGCGCGGTCGTAGTCGTTGTGGCGGAACTGCGTGATGTTGCCCTGGTAGTCGACACGGATGATCGGCTCCATGGTCGCGAGGTGCGCGTCGTTGTCGTACGTCTGGTAGTGCAGCGGCGTGTTGGCCAAGAATTCGAACGCCTCGGGGTCCTCTTTGCGCAGCGTCTCGGCAGCCAGGAATGCATCCATGTAGCGGCTCTCGCCGCCTTCGCCCGCCTGCGCGACGCAGTTGAAGATCTGTAGTCCTGGCGGGTCGCGCATGTACGTGCCGTCCGTGTGGTGCAGCAACTCCCAGTTGGTCGATGCCGTGTCGTTGTAGCCCTCCTCCGCGTTCTGCGGGTTGGTCGTCCACATGGTGCCATAGATAGTCTCCAGCACGAAGCCGATCTTGGTCGCGAACTTCTCCGTCTCGTCCATCGACGACGGTGTGTTCGACACCTTGACGAGCCCGAACTTGTACAGGTCCTGCATCAGCGGCTTGATGTCGGCGATGCAGTCAGCGAACGTGTGCACGGGCAACGAGAGGTTCGTGTTGTCCCAGAGCTGCCGCGTCGCCAGCGCCGGCTCGCGGTGGTTCAGCGGGTACACGCGCTGTACCGGCTTGCCGTCCTTCTCGAGCGCATACGCGTGGTCTCGCAGCCACTGCGCGTCGAACTCGCTCGCCGTGCACGTGGTGCCGCGCTGCATTCATCGCCCCAACACCTTCCAGTTAGATCATGCACGCGACAACCTCGCTCGGGAATGGCGGAACTCACCACGTCCGACGTCCAGGCGATCGCCACGCGACCGTCAGCGTCAACACCCAGCTTGGCGGTCGGCGTGTCCAGCGGAATCGAGGCCGTGTCGAGCTGGCGCTGCTTGGTGTTCGGGTGCACGCACTGCGGGCACTGGCAGTGGTCGCGCAGCCAGAGCTTGTGGAACTTGGCGGTCGCGCCGTCCGCGAACGTCACGCGCACGGCCTGCTCGCTCTGGAGCTCCTCGACCTGATCCACCCTGTTCGCCACGGCGCTGGCGAACCCGCGGTTGCCCCAGGTGACGGGGAGGTGCGCCGGACGCTTGGCCAGCGCACGCGCGGACCGCAGAGCGAGACGCATGGCTTGGCCGGAGAGCTCGCAGAAGACGAAGTGATGCAGAGGAGGGCGGTGGCGGTCGCGCTGGACCGCAGGTGTGGCGTGTGCCGGCTTGAAGCTGAGGCAGGAACAGAGACACGCGCGCGGGTGATGACTTGCCACCCGCAAATAGCCCGCCCAGACCTCGACACTCGTTCCGGTTTAGCGTGTGGGATGATACAGCGGACAGCGAAGCCTGTGGACTCAGTACAGGACGCACAGCAGAGCGAATGGACAAAGAGAAAGGTCCTTCAGCGGGTTATCTGGACGCTCGCGGTTCGTGGCGGCGTCAGCGGCGACGGCGATGCGGGGGAGGAATGGGGGCGGCGGTGGCAGAGCACGAGGCGCGGACAGCGGCGGCACTTGGGCGACTGACGCACTGCCCATCATCGCGTTTGTGTCCAATGCACGTCAACAGATGACCCACACTCTCGGGGTTCAACTACCGATATATCGGTCTTGAGATCGGTATCTTTAGGATCGGTATACCGGTCTATGCACATGCACCAACCGTACCCCCATCGCGTACCCTCGATGGAGTAACCCCAAATCGCGAACCATCGGGGAGCAAGCCGCGCGCAGCATGGTGGTCGAGGTGGACGAGGAGCCGCTGCCCGCCGGCTGGGAGGTGGCCATGTCCCGGTCCAAGAACATGCCATACTACTACAACGCGCGCTCCAAGAAGGTGTACTGGGTGGATGACGCGCTGCCGCGCGGGTGGTCGCACCAGTTCGACCAGAAGGGAGACGTCTACTACTTCCACATCCGCGACAAGACGGCCACCCTCACATACGACAAGCCCGTGCTGCGCCGGCCGAGCGACGCCGGCGACAACCTCCCGGTGTCGCCCGACCCGCTTCCCGTGCCGGCGCCGTCATACTCGGACGAGCCGCGTATCCAGCGCCAGCAGAGCAACGACAGCATGGATGGCAGTCCAAGATCCCGGAGCGGGTCGACGTCCTCCACCTCGTGGCGACCGCCGCACGACGCGTCCCCGCCTCCGCCGATCGACCCGGTGCCTCCCCGCACGATGGAGCGCAAGAAATCCAACTCACTGATGGACCTGCTCTCGCCTGGTCCACCCGCGCTGGCTGTGGCCGAGCAGGAGGATCAGCGAGTCACGTCGACGGCGCGGTCGATGGACATTTCGAACCTGGTGACGCCGACGGTGAGTGGGAGCAAGCGCACGTTCGAGGAGATGACCAAGGACGAGGACCCGGACGCGGCAGCGCAGTTCTACAACCAGCTGCAGCGCAACGCGACCAGCGACCGCGCCGACAGCCTGCTGTTCCACATGCGCGCCATGAACAACTGGGTCAAGTCGATCCTGATCAACGAGTTCGCCAAGCGGGACGACCGCGTGCTGGACCTGGCGTGCGGCAAGGGCGGTGACCTGATGAAGTGGGCCAAGCGCAGCATCTCCAAGTACGTCGGCGTCGACATTGCTCAAAAGTCGCTCGAGGACGCCGTCGAGCGCTTCTCGGGGAACGCGCAGCACCGCGACCTGGACGTGGCGTTCGTGCAGGGCGATCTCGGCCGCGTCTCGCTCACGGAGGACGTGCTGCATTGCTGGTCTCGAGATGCGGGGTGGCACGACGCCGTCCCGCTGCAGGAGCGCGGCTTCTTCAACGTCGTCTCGATCCAGTTCTCCTTCCACTACATGTTCGGCGAGGAGCAGCGTGCGAACCGTTTTTTTCGCACGGTGCACGAGCTGCTGGTGGACGGGGGCGTGTTCATCGCGACGACCGTGGACCCGAACAAGGTGCTGATGAAGTACTTCCAGGGTCTGAACTCCCCATCAGACGACGACGCCGACCAGCAGCGCGCGGACATTCGCGTTTTGGACAACAAGCAGCGCGAGATGTGTGCGATCCGCTTCGACGACGCGACCCGCGACCAGTTGTCGGGGTACAGCGCCGGTCGCGAGGGATCTTTCGGACTGCGGTACAACTTTACGCTGCGAGATACGACCGACGACCGCTTGTCGGGAGGAGGCGAAGCCGTCGATCTTCCCGAGTACCTCGTACCGGACGACCTGCTCAAGCGGCTGCTGAAGGAGCACGGATTCGAGCTGCTGCTCAAGCAGAACTTCCACCACTTCATCAGCAAAAACAAGGACAAGCGCGAGAACCGCACGCTGCTGGAGAAGATGCACGTCATGAACGTCGATGGCTCCATCTCGGACGCCGAGTGGGAGATCTCGGGTTTGTACCAGGTGATCGCGTTCAAGAAGGCATACTGACGGACAGGACTGTATGAGCATATGTGGATACCAATTATCTGTTCGTCGGGGCTGTATCTAACCCAGTCCTGATGGTGTTTCGTCTTCACCACACGTCACCGCAAGGCTATTGAGCTGCGGGTGGATGCTCTTTGTGGACCTTCAGGTGATAGACTTTGTCAAAGTACCTGATGTCCTGTTTTGCACGAACTCTGGTGGTCGCCTCCATGACGGCGACCGATGTCAACTCGCCGTAGTTCGAAAGGGACAGCGAAGTGATAGGGTGTAGGATCGACGAAAGTGTGTTGCGTACTGTCTTCGAATTGATCAGAGCGAGTTCGGCAGCTCGACGGTGATTTGTTTAGTGCGGCCATCGCGTTTTGGCGACTCGATCGTTGTGCCGATTCGTGTGTTGAAGCACGTGAACGAGTCGAAGGCATCACTGTGTGCGCCATTGTGAGCTGAATCGAACGTTGGTGGGTTCACACTGAAGCGGTTGACCACTACGTCTTCGTCTTTGATGCCGACAACATGAGATACGATGAGAAACCGTACTCGGATCCACCGATGGCCTCGGCGAGTTGCAACGAGATCGCGATGGAAGTGCAGAAGCGCACGACCCACGAGATCACGCGCGCACAAGCGCGGCATTCGGGTCGCGGATGACATTGGTCGGATTTTCGAGTGGGTGATGGCCTTGAGCTGCCAATGTGAACGTGAAAAGCGTACCAAATGTCACGGTGGTCTACGAGCTGGACAAGGAGCTTCCCACAATGACGTGATGCGGCGACAGTGGAGATCCGGCGATGAAAGCAGCGAGTATCTGTGATGTGTTTATGAACTATTGCACTTGGTGGCTATGTCAGCAATCGATTGAAGTCACATAGTTGCCAGATATTACCACAGACTGGCCCAACTAACGTGAATATGACTTGAACCAGAGAGTCAAGCACAAATGCAAAACGGAGTAGTCCAGAAAGTGAAAGTGCACAAGGGATAGCATTATCTAATGCTGAAAGCATGATGCAGAAAGATGGTGGAGCGAGACGTAGGCGCAGCCGAGAACATAAACAATTTGTGCACATGTACCTGTTGTTTGACGATTTAGAGCGTCTGGATCTTCTTGTGGTTACTGGAGTGGTGACTGATGAGTGTGTGGAGCGCAGGATGTTCAATACTAGTGTCAACGTCGAGATCACGGTTGACATTATAAACACCGATTTCTCCGAGGCAACTTCTTTGCAGTCCCTGTATGTTCTTGCGTTGTTGATTACATTGAGATGAAGAACGCTAAACGCTGACATGACCGTATTTGACTGCGTTTAGGGTATTTAAAAAAGTAAACTTCGTGGAACCAAATGTCACCCTCACGATTCCCGACTACCTCACGTACCTGTACGTCCGCTGGAGTCATCCACCATGCTTGCTTTGGCAGGATTGACGACTTATTTTGTATCACGTGTTATACAGTCGTATCGGTGAATCCAATGCAGAAGACGTGGGGCTCAATATGGCGGGAGAATCTAGTCTCTATGATCTGTACAAAATATTGTTGGTGATCGACCTGGGTGTGTACAGATGGTCTGACTAGTTTGATATGTTTGCAGGCAACTAGCTGACACGTACGATCGGATCCCACGCATTCTCTATGAACGCAACTACACCCAGTCTCTCAACACGTACCTATGCGTTCACCATTGCCGACTCTGTTGTGTTCGACACAATTAAACCTGCATTTGTTGTTTACAACACGACAGGTCCGCCATCAAAAATTTTATCAAATTCGACTGGATGGGAACCCAAAAGCTGGCTGAAACACAGATCGCCACACTCAAAAACAACATTCCCGATCTGAGTGAGATCGGCTTGGCCTGGGTTGATGATTGCTCCGGTAGCAGTAACACCAGTACGCACCTTGTGTGTACCTCAGATTC
>JAADXC010000536.1:0-19184 GCA_023336425.1 Phytopythium cucurbitacearum (nom. inval.) | reverse complement strand
CGCAGTCCGGTGCCGGCGGGTTTGCGCCGGGGGTAGTAGAGGACATGGACCTGTAGCAATACGCGGATGCGTTGTGGACGACGGAGCTGTAGCTCGGTCGGTTGAATGGATGAGAATGTTTGTTGAACTGGTTTGTGAGCAATGCAAGGGCACTCATTGATCATCCAATTGCTCCGCAGGCAGACATCCATTGTCGACCCGACCCATATCTTCGATACTGCAATGGAGATGTTCGTGTCCCTCGTGTTCGACGCGAATGACACCTCCAGAGGCAACGCAATAACTTGCTTGGCAGCGAATGTTTCGCACTTTGACAGCACTGGCAATGTTGCCGCAGTCGCTCAACATATTTTGGACGTTGCTCAACTACGTCGTGTACGATGAAGGTATGAACACGGCCAAGAACATCTTCCTCATGAGCATGTAGATGTTCGGCTAGCGATAGCGCAATTGTGATCAGTGACACCTTCATCGAGGAGCCTTACCTGCACAAGCTGACCTACCATACACACGAGGGAGTAGAGTCATTTTGCACCTTTGGTATCATTCGCCATCAACGCGATTCTCCATAGATGCAGGCTGTGGATACCGCTGCGCTCGCGGTCTCCCCTCGGCATTTTGCTCCTTTTTCGCTTCCCCCACGCACGGCCACTCTCGAGCCTGATCCGCGCCGTCACCAGCTCACGAGATGTGTGGAGAAGGTTCGCGGCACCAGAGTGTCCCACTCGAGGCGATGAGGTCACTGTGATCCTCCACGCGCCACTGATCTTTCCCGCGCGCAAGGCGAAGTGAGCTGTCGAGTCTATGCTCCGCATCAGGGACGGCGGCAGCCTCGTCTGCGCGGGTATCAGCAGTTGACCATGCCCCTTGGTGTGCATGGCAACGCGAAAATGGCTTCGTGGACAAGGATCGCATCTCGAAGGAACATTCCTTAGAGGATCAGCTGTGCAATATGCAAGTGCGAGGAAGTATCCCGCTCTATCTAGAGACCCACCCGCTTGAGCACGTCGAGCAGCGTGTCGTCCGGTCCGATGGCGCCGGCGGACTCGTTGAGCGCGACGATCGCGTTGAAGAGCGCCTGGCCGTCCTCGTCCTCGCACTTGTGCACCATCGAGTAGTTGAAGGCGCGCGCGGCCGAGACCCACATGATGGAGGACGGCCCGAGCAGCGGCGAGCACGAGTACGAGTGGGTCGTCTCGACCGAGAGCTTACTGCCTGGCGCGGCCAGCTCGTGCTCGAGGCTGTACGGGTAGCGGCCGATGTTGGAGATGTTGACGTCGCCCATGACCGAGTGCGGGATGCGTGTGTCGCCGAGGAAATCCTTGATGGCACCCGGGTGCATCTTGCGGTCCATGGAGAAGGTGCCGAGCGCGAGCTTGAACGGACTCTCGATGTTGGCGTGGATCTCGGCGTTGGCGCGGCGCGCGAGGTCCCAGAACTTGGTCGTCTTGAAGTCCACGCCCTCCTTGACGAGCCACTCGAGCCCGGCGATGGCCACGTACACGCCCATCGAGTCCTCGAGCGGCAGCTGCGGGAGTCGCAGGCGCATGTCGTAGTTGGTGTCGGCCACGAGCCGGAAGAGGCCGTCAAAGTCGGCCGGCCGGTGCTTCTTGCTCGCGTGGAAGTAGGCGAGCACGACGTTGGCGACGTACGCGCCGCCGAACGAGGCGCTCTCCTGCTTGCAGCGCTGCAGCATCGCGCGCATGGCGGCCGGGTCGCCGTCCGCGAAGAAGCCGTTGCTCTTGTTGGGCTGCATCGGCACGCCGTAGTCGTGGTAGTCGGCGCGCCGCGGCAACACGGGCTCGAAGGCCGCCGCCGCCTTGTGGAACGCCGGCTTGGCGAACAGCTCGGTCACGGCCGTGGCCGCGGGCTTGAACCAGAATGGGGTCTCGTCGAACCAGACGTCGTACAGCGACGGGTAGAGCGGCTTCTCCTGCACGCGCGCGGGGGCCACTCCCTTGTCGATCAGCGCGACGTTCTCGAGCACCGAGTTGAGCGCCATGAGCCCCGCGCGGCCGTCCGACAGGATGTGGTCCGAGAAGAGCATGAGCCGCGCCTGGCTCGACGCCGGGTCCACCCACGCGCGCAGGTAGAACATGGGCTTGGCGTAGCGGTCGAAGCCCGTCTCGCACTCGGCGAGCACGAACTGGTCCCAGTCCGCCCAGTCGTGGGTTGTGTCGGGGGCCGCGTTCGAGGAGAAGTCGCGCACGCGCAGCAGGGCGTCGGTCTCGAGCGTCTCGAGCGTCACGGGGGGCTGGATCTCGCCCGTGAAGGGCTCGTCGCGCACCTGCGTGAGCCGCATGCGCGGGAAGGCGTTGAAGGTGTTGGCGGCGGCCTGCGGCAGGTGGCGGCGCAGCGCCTCGGCGTCGCCCTTGACCAGCATCACGGTCGCGATCTTCATTGCCGCGTCGTCCACCATGGTGCCGAACCGCTCGAAGCCGCGCAGCGGCAGGCGGCGCAGCCCAGGCATGGCTTGATGAGGTGGTGGAGGAGAAGTACTAGAAGCTTGGGCTCCGCGGTGCGAGTCGGGAAGTGGTGGCGCGGCCGCGGCCAGGGATCCGCTGCAGCGGCAGACAGGACCGCCACGTAGCCAAGCGGTCTGCACGCGCCGGCTGTCGTCGCGGGACGCAGCATCGTGTGGGATGCCGCACAACGCCCGGCCATGGCTGCAGCGGTCCCTCCGGTCGATTTCAGCCAATCACCGGCGGGCGGAGACGCGCAGCCATGCGACCGGGATCCGGATCGGCTCGGGCGTTGCATGGGACGCAGGGGAGGACTCCGCCTGGCCAGTCGATGGACGTGGAGGCTCGCACGTCAAGGTCGGTTTGGTTACTGCGACCATGCCAGTGTTGTGCTGCTGCTGTTAAGCGGCAGTGTCTCCTTCCATACTGGCGGTTGCCTCGCAGTAGGCCTAGTCGTCCGCTCAGTTGAAGCCGAGTCGGTCACATCTGCTGACTGTCACGCGGGCTACTGCAATGTCTCAGTGTGCAATTGCCGCTTGCTGGAGTTGCAGTGGTGCAGTGGCATGTGTGCAGCACGAGGAGTCGAGCGGTTCAGCGCGGATGGCTTCAACGACCGTCACTCCGGCGGGCCGACCCGCGGGTCGATCCATCTCAATCCGGGTCTGAGATATACTCGTAATTGTATAAAATCGCATAAATGGCTTGACCCGCAACTCACAAACCCGTTTTCCTGACCCATGACTAACCACTTGACATAACTATACTTGTCAAGGCCGGGCGGGTCGCCTCGTCACTGATATTTCTCCCTCCATGAGCAAAAACCCACCCGTTTCCACCCGACCCATTCCGGCTCCGCTTCCTTCTCCCGACCGCGCCGGCATCCTGGGTGAAGAGGCATCCGCCCTTGCCTCCAAGCCTCCCGCCTTCCGCCACTACCCGCGGCCTCCAGCGCCCGCGCTCCGACCATTTCCTCGCCGCGCGCGCAGGCCGCGGCCGGCCTCGATTGGGTCTACCGCCTGGGCGGCGGCTGGCTGCAGCGCATGGCGCAGTTCGCGCACGGCATCTCGGCGTTCGACGCGGGCGACGCCGCGAGCCTCGCATCGCCCGCGTGGCTGCTCGGCCGGCGGTTCGGCGCGCAGGACGGCGACGCGTACCGCGAGGCCTTTGAGTCGCTGCTCTGGTTCACCTACCGCCGCGACTTCCCGCGCATGGAGCCGTACGAGTACACGTCGGACGCTGGGTGGGGCTGCATGCTGCGGTCCGCGCAGATGCTGCTGGGCCAGGCGCTGCTGCGGCTCGCGCTGGGCCGTGGCTGGCGCGCGCCGCGGTTCGCGGCAGGAAGAGACCAGCTCCCGCGCGCGTACGTGCAGGTGTTGCGCTGGTTCGCGGACTCGCCCGCGCCGCAGTGCCGCTACTCGATCCACCGCATGGCACAGCTCGGCCTGGCGCTCGACAAGCTGCCCGGCGAGTGGTACGGGCCCACGACCGCCGCGCTCGTGCTGCGCGACCTCGTGAACGCGCACCGTCGCGACGCTGGCGCGCAGCTCGCCATGTACGTGCCGCAGGAGGGCGTCGTGTACTCGGACGACGTCGCCAGGCTCTGCGTCTCCCATTTAGACGATAAGGCGGCAGATACAGCACAAGCCGATCAGGCCAACCAAGCCCAGACCAACCCCGACGTGGCCTTCTTCGACCCGCTGCTGCACCCGCCGGCGCGCGACGAGGAGCGCGAGTGGGCCGCGGCGCTGCTGATCCTCATCCCGCTGCGGCTCGGGCTCGACCAGCTCAACGAGCGATACGTGCCGGCGCTGGAGCGCACGTTCGCGTTCCCGCAGAGCGTGGGGATTGTCGGTGGCAAGAAGGGCCACTCGGTGTACTTTGTCGGCGCGCAGCCCGGCCGGCTGCACCTGCTGGACCCGCACGAGGTGCAGGCCGCGGCTGAGCCGGACGAGTCGTTCCCGACCGCGACGTTCCTGCGGTCCGTGCACTCGTCCAAGCCGCTGGTGATGAACATGGCGAGCATCGACCCGTCGCTCGCGCTCGGCTTCCTCTGCCTCGACCGCGCCGACTATTTGGACTTTTGCGACCGCGTGCGAGGCTTGCAGCGCGACACTGGGGACGCGCTGTGTCCGTTCTCGGTGGCGGCCCACCGCCCGGACTACGCGGCCGCCGGCTCCATGGGGGACCTGCTCGCGGACTGCCTCTCGGGCGACTCGATGAACGAGGACGCACCGAGCGACGACGACGACGACTACGTGCTCGTCTGACGGCGGGCTCGCGGCGCAGCAGCTACACTACCTCATATATAATGGACGTGACGAGAAGAGGAAGAGGAGGAGCGACACATTGCAGCTTCAACATGCAGCAATGCGGATAATATGCTGCAGGTCTTTTGTCGTGCAGCCATTCACAAGGGTATGTGTTTCAGAAGGTTGGTGTTCGTGTCCGTCGTGTTATCCATACTTACGACCCGTAATTGGCTGAAATGGATGCATTCACCCTCTGATTGGCTGTAATGCGGCCTCGCTTCGAGAAACGTCCCCAGCCTGCCCTGGTTTCTACTCGCTGCGTCATCGCTGAACCGGCTCCTGCCCATCGCGGCTCAGCGTTTTGGTCGGCGTCTCCATGGCACACTGGAAAAAGCTCCGAACTACCGAGAGCCAAGCGCCAAGAAACCGCCAAGCGAGTTCCTCCCATCCGCCACAAGATGCCGTCGCTCCGCCGCTCGCTCGCGGTCGCCGCCCTGGCGGTCGCCGCTTTCTGCGCCATCGCCAGCGGCTCGTCCATCGAGTCGGACCCGTACACGCTGTCGGACGGCACGGTCGTCGACCCGACGAGCTCGTCGGCCGACGGCGCCAGCGAGGAGCGCTCCACCGACTCGATCTACACGAAGCTGTCGCACGGCGGACCCATGGGCGGCATGGGCCGCAACCTGCGCAACTAGCTTGGCTGGAAACCCCCGCCAAACACGAGGAACAGTCGAAGAGTGAGTTGAGCTGTGGTAACCGAAAATGACAGCGTTTTTTGCTTGTGGAGAAAATCTCCCAGCCCCCTGGGTTGTGCTATCAAAGGTCTCATCGCGTCGCCTTCGTCCTGGTTTCTTCGTTGTGTGCCACTCGGGTCAGTGATATGCGTCCCCATCATATCTCATCCATCCAAATGTATCGCCCGCGAGTCAATACTGACAAATGTACCCATGGGCTCAGTTCAGCTTCAGCAGTTGACCCGCCACTGGTCACTCGTCGCTGGCTATTTCTCCTTCCGCCTCCCACCGATCAGCAGCTGGACGTCGGAATCGGGCCGAAAATCCACCCGGCAGGTTGGCGGCGCCACTCGACGGAGCCACTCGACGGAGCCACTCGCACTCGAACAACAAGCTGCGCAATGGCCGCCGGTCGTCTTCGCCCGCGATCGCTGCTGACATCGTCGGATGACAGCGGCAGCGCTGAGCTGGTGGTCACTGATGCGCCGGTCGTCACTGAAGTACCGGTCGGCGCTGCACCGCCAGCAGCAGATCGGAAGGACGGACTCATCGGGGTGCTCGCCGCCGCGGGAGTCATCGTCCTCGTCGCGGCTGCCCTGTTATTCGTCATCCGACGACGACGACGGCGCGCACGCCAGCTCAACTCGCCTGACGACGCGGTGCGACGCCCCAGCTTGATAGCGACGCACTTCCATGACCACCGGAGCTACCGCGTCAGTGTCGAGACTCCGCGACAAAACCAGCGAGACAGAAATTAGCCAGACAAGAGTCTACGAGGCAGTCGCGAGAGAACTAGCGGCGTCAATATAAGCGGACGAACTCAACGCGACATGGGTGATAATGATGGCGCTCGCGCGCTCATGCGTTCAAACGAAAAAAAATACTCAGGGCTATGTACTCGGCTGCTGCTGCTTCCGCTCCCGCGTTATAGCTCGTCCTTCATGATCTTGCGCAGCTCGTAGGAAATGTGGATCGCGCTCGGGCGTTGCGCAGGGTCGAACGCCAGACACGCCGCCGCGAGACGCACGATCGACTCGGGGCAATTGTCCGTGAAGCTTGGCGTGAGCTTGCCCGCCGACACGAGCTGCAGGATCGTCACGTCCTGCATCTTGCCGCCGTTCGTGTTGGTCGCGTCGTGGTACGGCGGCTTGCACGTGTCCAGCTCCGACAGCACGACACCGAACGAGTAAATGTCGGCAAACTCGGTGTAGTGGCCGCCCAGAATCACCTCGGGAGCGATCCAGCGCGCCGTGCCGACGCCCGCCGTCATCGTCTCCTCGTAGCTGCGGTTCCGCGAGATGCCAAAGTCGCTCAGCTTGGCACCAGTCTGCGCATCGATCAGCACGTTGCGAGACTTGAGGTCGCGGTGAATCAACTTCGGGTTCAGCGTGTGCAAGTACACGAGCGCGTCGGCGATGTCGATGGCGATCTGGCACTTGAGGTTGGCCCACGTGAGCGACGTGGACCGCGGAGAATCGAGCAACGACTTGAGGTCGCCGCAGTCCATAAACTCGGTAATAGCCTGGATCGACAGCGCGTTCATCCACGACACGCCAATGAAGCGCACAATCTTGGGGTGGTCCAGGCGCGCCATGGTCTTGATCTCGACCGCGAACGTGAGCGCGTCCTGCACGTTCTTCTTGTCGCCCAACAAGCGCTTGATCGCGACGTTCTCGTTCATGTACAACCCTAGCCAGACCTCGCCGAAGCCACCACGAGACAGCAGCTTGATAGCCTCGACATCGCGGTGGTCGATGCGCACAGCCAGCAAATCGGGATCGTTCCAGATGGTTGACGTTCCCATCGTGTCGCCCGAGATCGTCGACATGCCGTCCGTGCCCATGCCAGTCGAACCGTCATCCTTGATGTACACGTCGTTTCTGGCGTTGCGACGATGGCGGCGGTAGAGCACAAACGCAATGATGCCAAGCACCACAGCGACAGCAACCACGACACCGATGATGATATAGAGCGTCGAGTGGCTGCTGCCACCATCGCCATCGCCAGAGGTTGTCGACGCATAGCAGACCTGGATGGAGCCATCGCGGATCGCCTTGGTCTCGTATCCAGTCCCACAGTCAGTGATGGCCACGTCCATGGTGAACGCAGTCATCTGCTCAACGATGGTGACTTGCTCCGCCGTTAGCACAAGGTTCGTGAAGTTGCAGCTCGTCATGTAGAGCGTCTTGAGGTCGTAGTTCAGCGCCATATCCCACACGACCGCTGGAATCTCGGTGAACGAGTTGCTCGTCAGGTTGCTGTGAACGAAAAATAACACGAGAGTGAGTGCGCTCCGCCATACAATGCCAATGGATATTCTAAAGCAAACGTACAGCGAAGCCAGCTTCGGGAAGGTCGCGGAGAAGTTGGTCAGCGAGTTCTCCCCCAAGCCCCTGGAGGAGGAAAGAAAAGTCAATTCGCCGCCATAACAGACATTTTCTTGCAATCATAGCTCCAGCGTACAATGTCGTCAGAGAGCTCCCCAGCGCCGTGACGAAGTCCGAGCCGTCCTCGGGGAACTCGGTCAGATAGTTCTTCGACAGGTCGAGGTTCGAGAGCTTCGTCAGGTTGGACAGAGAGCTCGGCACCTTGTTGAGGTTGACGTTGTACAGGTACAAGTACTGCAGCGTGGTGGGGAGCGTCACTTCCGGCAGCGTGTTGCGAAGGTTGATGTCGATCAGGTACCTGTCATCCACCAACGATTAGACCCGATAGCACTACTGTAAGCACTGAGCAATGATGAAGCTCACATGCTGCTGGTGTCGCTCGGCGTGTCGAAGAAGGACTGGTCCAGCGCAATGTTCTCCATCTCGCCCTTGAGCGTCAGCGTTGTGCCACCCTGCAGTTGGCTAAATGGCATACCCCAGCGTCAGCACCACAGATAGACCAACACAAAAGACTAGGTGCCACTCACACGGAAGCCACGCTGCTCGGGTACTCCAGCGAGACGATCTGCGTGACGTAAGCCGTGGTCAAATCGTCGCTTTGCTTGTTCGAGACGAGCCCCAGCAACCACTGGCCGCCAGTCTTGTCCATGAGCGAGTCCAGGCACTGATACGTGAGGTTACACGCGGCGGACGCGCCGGGAACCGTAAAGTTGTCGTCCGAGAGGCACGGGCCGCTCGCTCCCAGCTCGACGCACTTCTTCTCCTGCGTCGGCGAGTACATCACGCACGGGTACGACCCGCACAACGACGGGCAGCTGTCGCTCGTCAGCACGTTCTGCGTCAGCGTCGAGCACTCGGCGGACGTCGCGGCGGCGCCATTCGCGGCCAGCACCAGCGTCAGGGCGGCGGCAGCCAAGCCCTGGAAGGAGACCCGTGCCATGGCAATAGACCAGAAGTGGCGGCTTGGAGAATGCGGAAAGCCTAACTTCGGAATGGAAGAGAAACGGGGTGGCGTGCGTCAAGCGTGGAAATAGCGTAGGTTCATGCGGATAAGCGTAATTCGTAGCGGGTTAGCGTAAAAGGGCGGGCATGTGAACCCACCGGGACATACAGTGGGAGGGTCTGGCTGTTCTGAAAATTTGTGAGCCAAACGCAGTGGTTACCGAGGCCTAGAGCATGCGAAAGAATACAGCGAGTGCCATATGTTTCTATCTTTGACCTTTGGCTACAGTCCCAGACCGCTTTACAGCCAATCCTCATGCTTGATTTACTATTTGGACCAATCATGAGCGCATCAAGAATGTGGATCAAATATTCGAGAAGTGATATGTTTCGTCCTGCAACCTGCGCTCATCCTGCAAAACCGGCACTGCAAGCCGAGATCAACCCAACGCTGACCAAGGGATCTCTCGCGCCTGGCTCAATGAGCCGAACACCAACCCGAACGAATGGACCGCACGACCCAGCCCAGCCGCAGACGCCTTGACCTGTGTGTTTGAGCCATCTCCTGCATCCGACTACTATAGAACGAGGTGTGATATCGTGGCAACCCGCCGCGAGTGTTCGGCCAGCATTTGCAAGAGCGTCAAGTCGCCTGTAGTATTGGCCGCTGAGACTTGATCACCGCTAGCCATACGGAGCCGAGCGGCCATAGTCCGATTGCTAGCTGCGTCGTCGACTGATTGTGCGTCGTGTGCGGTGGACGCGCAGCCGTCGGAGCCGCCTACCTACTCACTTCGGTGAAGTGCGCTTCGCTCCGTTAGCATATGTATGACGCCGCGCATAAAACCACTGGTGTCGCGAAGGTGACAAGCCCAGTCCTCTCGGTGGACAGGTCCATTCTACCTGATTCATCGAGTCTCCACAACTTTAGACGGTGATCTGATCAGTCCTTCACAACGATGGACCCCTTTGACCAGAGCTGCAGCATTTGCATTCGTTCGGTTGAAGGAGGCGGTCACGATGCAGACCCGACGCGCTCTAGACGGTGTGCTCGCCGCACCACTGACCTCCAGCTCGCCGCTGGGATCTCGGTGTCCGTCGACTCGTTGTGGCGGGCACCGCTATACGGTACGCTCAACGGTCAGCGTGACCAACCGAGCGCGCGCCGATCGGACCGCGCGTACGCGAGTAACAGTGATCGTCTGCTCCGGTGCGTAGAGGTCCCCTTTCCATGAGGCGATCGCCGCAAACGCAACGCGCCACAAGCGACGGCCTCACCGTGCTTAAGTCCAGTCGCGGCGGTGCCAGCAGGACGATGATCTGGTCAACATCCTGGCGCTGCGTCCAGTTCGTGTCCGTTAATCGCCGGCTACACGACCCGCCTGTTGGTTTGGTCGCCGCTGACATCCCAGTCCGCATCAGCTCCAGCCTGATCGGCCGCAGTCCCTCCTCGGTTCACGCTTCCTCCGACACCCGCGCCGAGCAAATCTCTCGCCCGGCTCTCGCACTAGTCGCTCGTCAGGCTGCCGCTCGTCACCCACCGGTGCACAGCGCCTGGCCATGGTGCTGGCGCTCGTAATCGCCTTGCATCTAGGTCGGCCGCACGGAGTGCCGAGTCTCACTGGTGAAAGTTTGAAGCGGCCCTGGCGCCACGCGCGCGGCCACTTTGTCGCCATGTCAGAGCCACGCTTTGGCTCGAGCGTGTCGCCTTGGCGTCCGATCGCTGGCCAGATCGCCAGCTTGGTGAGACTGCGCTCAGAGATCGCGGCTCGTTTCTGGCCGCTCGGCGACGAGGCGACCGTCCGTCGAGGGACAGAGCGTCTCTCGTCTGACAGTTGCCGAAGGTCGATCCAGTCCAGCCGGCCCACGTCGGTCTAGCTCTCTCGCTCTCTCTCTCGGCTCGACTCGGCACTTTCCGATCTGCTCCGACCTCCAACTCGCCACCTTTCAGCCAACTCTCGCCAACGGCCCGATGGAGTTCCGCGACTTCAAGAACGAGGTGCGCAAGCAGCCGTGGGCGAGCCCGTACCCGCAGCTGGAGCTGTCGGCCCACGAGAAGAAGCAGCTGCGGCAGCTCGCGACCGACATGGTGGCCGTCAACCAGGACGAGTACGAGGAGTTCCTCTTCGACTGGGGCGGCAAGCTCCCCGAGCGCGACTGGGAGTTCCTGCGCAAGGACCAGTCGTGCGACACCTACGTGCGGCGCCGCGAGAACTACTCGCTGCGGGGGTTCGGCACCACCAAGCGCATCCGCCGCACGTCCGACACGAGTGTGAGCTCGTCCGACCGCGAGGAGCTCTCGTCCATGGACGTGGGCGATATCCGCACCATGGGCGAGCGCGACGGCACGATCGAGGACGCCGTGTACGGCGCCATGGGTCCCACGACCGAGACGATGCGCTACAAGTCCGTCTACGTGGACGACGGTATCGAGGACTGCAACGTGATCGCCATCATCGACAACGTGTCGGTGGACGACCCGTTCTCGTCGCTCACGATCCGCTGGCGCGTGACCGAGAACCCTCCGGTGCTGCGCATGCTGCTCAAGAGCTACGACCACATCTACCTCGAGGCGCTGGGCTTCGTGAACCTGTCCAACGGCGAGCGCGTCGGCTTCCACCTGCTGCACTCGATCGACTTCCCGTACGCGACGCCGCCGCTCACGACCTATTCGCGCGGCCAGGTCGCGGCCTTCGCGTTCTGGCGGCAGAAGGCGGCCAACATCGTCGAAGTGCACGCGCACGGCGTGTTCGCCGTCCCGTTCGAGCGCGCTCGCTCGCTGTTTGTGCCCGTGATCGCCATGTCGCAGTCCAAGACCGTTATGAACGTCGTGTACGCCGCGCACATGAAGAAGCTGCGCTGGGCACTCGAGCGCCGCCGCCGTGACGCGCACGCCGCGTCCATGTCGAGCACGGCCAGCTCCGTGGCCTTCGCGCCGGGCGGCGACTCCAAGGTGTGCAAGATCTGCGGTAAGAAGCGCACGCTGCACCGCGGCTCGCGCTGCGACCTGTGCGACGAATACGTGTGCGGCGCCTGCCGCGTGCAGCACAAGGTGGCGAGCGTCGGGCTCGACGGCCGCATGATCTGGACCCGCGCGCGCGTGTGCCCGTTCTGCATGGCGCGAGTCATTAGGTCGGACCCGGCCGAGACGATCCGCAGCGAGATCGCCGCTGGTATGTACGACCGCTTCCCGTAGAGCGGCAGGGGGTCAGTGTGGTGTGGTGGTGCAGTGTGTCGTTTTGCATTAAGGTTATTGGAGCCGTGAACTGAACTTTTGGCCTCTCCTTCATTTTGCTGAGCTGGTGCACCGTCCGCCGTCTCCTCGCGGGCCGCGTCTAGGTGGACCACTATGGCGCAGAGCCGGCGCCAAAGTGTTGGGTGAGCAAGAGACCGAGAGGCGGCAACTGCTGCTTTGACCATCGCTTGGCGACAGGCTGTCTCTCTCGAAACACCACGCTCTCGATCTTTGTTGCCATGTCCGAGGAGCGAAGACCGAGCAGACCGACGCGCCGCCACCTCATACAGCGAGATCGCCGTCCTCAGCGCACAGCCGTTCCTTCAGACGCGAAAGGACCTCGTTGTCCTGGACTAAACTTGCCGCGGCCAGGGCTGCTGCTGTGATCGTCCTGCATTGGCCGCGCTGCCGTGGTCCGAGCCGTCGATCCATCAGCATCTTCTGATCAGATCGCGAGCTTGGGCTATGCACCGCGTGTGATGGCCGGTCCGCCAAATCCACTGACACACGGGAATATCAGAAACAAAGTTATACTTAATCCAAGTTGACACTTGGCTCGCATCACGCGATTGTTGAGATCGCAATGCAAAGTCAGTAGACCAGCGGATAACACGCACGCCAGCGCGGCTCATCTGCGAGCCAGCGTCGAGAGATGCGCCGCTCTCGCCTGTCAGGACAGCGGATGCGCGTGGCTGCGCTTCGGTGCAGCGGCAGGTCTCCCTCTCACCGGAGAGGCCACGGCGGCGATGATGGCTCGGCCGCCACCTGGCATATCACCGCCCAGCCGCGATCACTTTCGCTCTTTCGGTCCGGATCCATCGGTGGCGCGCTCGCCATGGGGGGCTTCAGTGAGAAACTGGCCTGGGTGCTGCTCGGCTTCTTCCTCGGCATGAACATCAGCGTGGCCATCGTGCTGGGCGTGCTCGCCGCGCTCTACGCGCTCGTGTTCGTCTTCTTCTGCGGCGCCGCGCGGCCACTCGTGCGGTCGCTGGCCGACGTGCCGCTCGTGTCGCTGCGCCTGCAGGGCTGCGTGGCCTGGTCCGTGCTGGCGTACGTCGGCCGCGGGTTCAAGCCGCGCTTCCCCAACTGGTCGCTCACCTTCGAGGTCGCGGCGCGGCTCATGCGCTTCATGTTCGACCAGTACGGCGATGTGATCGCGCAGGAGAACGCCGCCATGATGCGCGCGCCGTTCGCCATGCACGGCAAGATGATCCTCAAGTCCAACTGCAAGCTGCACGGCACGCGGGCCGAGAAGCTCGAGGCGCACGGGCTCGACCACTGGTGGCTGCGCGACGTCGACGCTGCCGCCGGCAAGCCGCGGCTCGTGGTGATCCACTACCACGGCGGCGGCTTCGCCATGTCGGACCCGCTGCAGGACGTGGAGCTGGCCAACCAGACGCACTCGCTGCTCAAGCAGGCGCTGCGTGAGACCCACGGGATCGACATCGCTGTGGACGTGCTGCTCTCCAACTACCGCAAGGCTCCGGAGCACCCGTACCCGGCGCCGTTCGACGACTGCTTCGCAACCTACGAACACGTGCTGGCGCACGAGCAGCTGCCGGCGAACCGTATTCTGCTCAGCGGCGACTCGGCCGGCGGCTGGATGTCGCTCGCCATCTGCAAGCGCCTGCGCGACGCCGGCCGCGACGCCGACCTGCCGCTCACCGCGCTACTGTACTCACCGCTGGCCGACTTCGACGAGAAGGGGGGCGACGAAAAGACGCCGCACTGCGTGCTGGCCGCGCAGTTCGTCGACGCCGTGCACAACGCGTACCTAGCCAAGCTGACGGACCCGGCGGCGCGTCGCGAGGCCTCGCCCGTCAACTGGGACCTCACGCGGCTGCCGCCCATGTTCGTGCAGTACGGCACCGAGGAGCGCTTCTACGAGCAGGGTCTGCGCCTCAAGGCCATCGCCGACAAGCAGGGCGTGACCAACTGGGAGCTCGACGTGCTCGAGGGCATGCCGCACGACGCCGCCATGTTCCCCACCGACGTGCTGCCGTTCGCCAAGGAGGCCATCCGCCACGCCGCCGTCTTCGCTGCCAAGCGTGCGGCGCCGGTGCTGGCTGGCGAGCCCGAGCCCGAGGCCAAGTAGCATGGCCAGTCTTCGTAGCGGTTCGGTCGGCTGTAGGCTGCCTCGGTAATAGACTCTGTCCCGTCGAAATCGGTGCATGCGTGACGAGTGTGAAACAGGTGCAGTGCTCACCGCTGTGTGGAGTTGCAAGCAGTGTTGGAGGCTCAGATTCGGCTCAGTTGAAGTGTTTCAGCTGTCGGTGGAACGACCACGCTGTAATGCCAACTGGCGAAACAGTTGGCGACTGGGCGGCTGTATGGGGTGTGATGGATCAACGGCTCGCTCAGGTCGGGCTTCCCGCAGCCGCCAGCGTCAGCGTGGAGGATATCGTTCAGGATGGGGCGGGCAATGCGACCTTGAAGGCATCAGTGCTGGCGGTTCCAACGCAGTTGCGGTGCGATGGGCGAGCTCGTGCGTTTGGGTGGCGATTCGGTCGGCGTGCTCGAGCCTCGCCATCCTTTACGGGTTGGCCTGGCTGGTAATCCGAAGCGAACGGCGAGCGCACGATCTGTTTACTGACACCATGTGGTTGTTTGGTCTGTGGCGTTGTGGCGGACGACCGGATATCGCCTTGGCAGCGCTGTCACGAGCCATCCAGCGACGGAGAAGCGCGGCCAGCTCGGCGCTGGTGCAGAGTTTGAGGCGTTGGGTCTCCACCTTTGACTCAGGGTGGTCGCAGCGCTGCGTGCTCCATGTGCTAATGCTCTGGATGGCCAGGCGGCTGGCGGAGGTCCAGCGTGTTACGGATGCGGGAATCCCTCGAGCCCATGTGCCGCAGTGGCCTATCCGCTCACGTCAGATGGCGGCCTATCCGTTGCTCAACGGAGTTGGATTATCGGACGCTCCCTCCTCGTAGAGGCCACAGTGGCTCAAGTGGTAGGGCACCAGCCCGCCGGCGATGACGGTTGCACCGTGCACATTGTGCGTGTGGGAGCAGACTTCGACCAGCGGGCGAATCTGCTCGGAGGTCTGATGCCGCGTGTGCAACAGCTCAAGATCTGCTAATGCCTGGCCGTCAAGTTCAACGCATGTGTTCCGTCACAATGCTCGAACAGATTGACGCCAGCTCGAGCCACGCACTCTGAGACTGGTCTCGTCGCTCCGCCCGGCGGGTTCTCTTGGCCGCGATGACCTTGCCTTGTCAACACGCGCTGTCAATTCGGTAGAGAAGTCGCCGCCGCTTGTCTCGGCCAGCGGTCGCTTCTCTTGGCGCGATCGCCGCTTCGCCACTCGCGCGTGGCCGTTCTCTTGGCTCGGGCGTGCATCAGGATCGTCGCCGACTGGGCTCCGGATGTGGGCATTCAGCTCGCTCGCTCACCGCGGTGAACTCGCAGACCACGGTGCAAATCGCACAGGATCCCCCAAACGAGACACCGGCGCTCCGAACGGGTCCTCCGATCTCGCAGGTGGCCCATTCCGCCATCTTCCACAGTCGCCGCACCCGCCTCCACCTTCCAACCCGACATGGAGTTCCGTGACCTCAAGAACGAGCTGAGCAAGGAGCGGTGGGCGAGCCCCTTCGAGCCCTTCGTGCTGTCCGAGAACGAGAAGAAGCAGCTGCGCAAGCTCGCGGCCGACCTCATGGAAGTGAGCATCGAGGAGTATGAGGAGTTCCTTTTCATGCACAACTCGAAGCTCAACGACCGCGACTGGAAGTTCTTGCGGAGGGATCATCAGTGCGAGACGTACATCCGGCGTCGTGAGAAGTACGGACTCAAGGGGTTCGGCACCAAGAAGCGCTTCCGCCGCGACTCGGACACCAGCGCGTCCACGTCAAGCACGCAGAGCGACGACTACACGTCGCTGGACGTGGCCGACTACCGCAGCATCGGCGTGACGCACGGCACGAAAGAGGAGGCGGTGTACGGTGTGATGAACCCGACGACCATCACGATGCGCATCAAGTCGGCGTACGTGGACGACAAGATTGAGGACTGCAACGTCTTCTCGGTGCTGGAGAATGCGACTCACGCCGAGCCATTCCGCACGCTCTCGATCCGCTGGCGTGTGACGGAGAACCCTCCCGTGTTCAACCTGCTCGTCAAGAGCTACGACCACGTGTACCTCGAGGCGACGGGCGTTATCAACCTCACGAACGGCGAGGAGGTGACGTATCAGCTGCTGCACTCGATCGAGTTTCCCAAGGCCACGCCGCACGTACCGCAGTTCTCGCGTGGCCAGGTGGCCGGCATCGCCTTCTGGCGGCAGGTGGACGAGAACCTGGTCTCGATCTGGGCTCGCGGCGTGTTCGCCGTCCCCTTCGAGCGTGCGCGCGCGCTCTTTGTGCCTGTCATCGGCGCGTCCATGTCCAAGTCGGTCATGAACAACTTCCACGCCGCGCAGATGAAGAAGCTGCGCTGGGCCGTGCACCGCCGCAACCAGCAGCTGCGCGACGACGGCCGTCGCGGCACGATCGTGCCGTCCACGAGCAGCGTCTGCGTCGTGTGCTCCAAGAAGCGCCACATCCGCACGGGCGACAAGTGCGAGCTGTGTGGCGAGCACGTGTGTGGCCCGTGCGCCATCTCGCACAAGGTGGCGGTCGTCGAGAACGACAACAAGCTGCGCTGGCACAAGGTGCATGTGTGCTCCTTCTGTATGGCCAAGGTGGTCAAGATGGACGCGGCGGAGGCGATCCACATCGAGCTGGACGCCGGCGAGTACGACCGCATCAATTGAGGAGACGCAAGCGTGTTAGTGATTGAGTGTTGACTGTTGAGTGCTAAATAAGTTAGAGCGCGAATCGAGTGCATGCGCAACCTTCATTGTGGCGTTGGACAGTGTTGCCGGAGGCCAAGAGCAGCGCAGTCCTGAATGCTTGCTCGATCTCGGTTTGGAGCACGCAACCGATTGCGGCCGCATTCACTCGCTAGTGGGCGGCGGTCCCGTCTCGGACCAGGACAGAGACCGCCCGAATGCTGCGCCACGCCGTGCATTTTTTCAGCCACAAGCCTGTCCACGCGATCACCAGCGCGACTGGCTGGTCCACGCTGCACATCGCTCTGGATGTAGGCGTCGACGAGCACCAGCGCAATGTGGCGCCGCCGGGGACTTTCGCCAGCAGGACGAGTCACTTGAGCTTCGACTTCGACCGCGGCAGGCGCGATGGAGTTCCGCGACCTGCGGAACGAGCTGGGCAAGGAGCGGTGGGCGTGTCCGTTCCCGCCGTTCGAGGTGAGCGAGTCGGAGAAGCAGCAGCTCGTGCAGCTCGCCGCCGACATCGTGCGCGTCGGGCTGGACGAGTACGAGGAATTCCTGTACGTGAACCACTCGACGCTCAACGACCGCGACTGGAAGTTCTTGCGGAGGGACCACCAGTGCGAGACATTCGTGCGTCGCCGTGAAAAGTACGGACTCAAGGGGTTCGGCACCAAGAAGCGCTTCCGCCGCGACTCGGACACCAGCGCGTCCGCGTCGAGCACGCAGAGCGACGAGATCACATCGCTGGACGTGACGGACATCCGGACGATCGGCGTGACGCACGGCACGAAAGAGGATGCGGTATATGGCGTGATGAACCCCACGACGATCATCATGCGTGTCAAGTCGGCGTACGTGGACGACAAGATCGAGGACTGCAACGTGTTCTCCATCATCCAAAACGCGTCACACGACGACCCGTTCACGACGCTGTCTCTGCGCTGGCGCGTGACGGAGAACCCTCCCGTGTTCAACCTGCTCGTCAAGAGCTACGATCATGTCTACCTGGACGCCACGGGGGTCACCAAGCTCTCGAACGGCGAGGAGGTGACGTACCAGTTCCTGCACTCGGTTGACTTCCCCAAGGCGACACCAACGTTGCCGCAGTTCTCGCGCGGCCAAGCCGCTGGCATCGCGTTCTGGCGACAGGTGGACGACGACCTCGTGTCCATTTGGGCTCGCGGCGTCTACACGGTGCCGTTCGAACGCGCGCGCACGCTGTTCCAGCCCGTGATCGGCGCGGCGCAGGCCAAGTCGGTCATGAACAACTTCCACGCCGCGCAGATGAAGAAGCTACGCTGGGCCATCCACCGCCGTCAGGCGCAGGGCGAGACCGAGCCGGCGTCCTCGAGCAACGTATGCATTGTCTGCACCAAGAAGCGCACGATCCGCTCGGGCGACAAGTGCGAGCTGTGCGGCGAGCACGTGTGCGGCGCGTGCGCCATCTCGCACAAACTGGCGGCAGTCGACGACATGAACAAGCTCCGCTGGACCAAGGCGCGCGTGTGCTCCTTCTGTATGGCCAAGGTGGTCAAGATGGACGCGGCTGAGGCCGTGCGCATCGAGCTAGCCGCAGGCGAGTACGACCGCATCAATTGAGGGCGGAGTTGCTGCCTGTTTGTGAGTGCATCTAGGATCTTGCGTGAGGAAATGGACGTGTGCTTTGTCATCCTGGAGAGCCAGGCGATCCAAAGTTGCCAAAGTCGATCAGCTCATGGATCTGGGCCAAGCCGAAGCGGACACGGTTCCCAGGCGGAGAGCACGCCGCGGGTTTTTGCACCACCACATGGCTGCATTGGTGCTCAATCGGTCCTTTACGTTAGCACCCTGCTCCTGATTGATGTGCACAGACCCAACTGGCCCAACTGGACCTGTGACCGAGACTGCGCATCACCGTGTGCACACGCGGCGCGCATCCCCCGCCGAGGTCTGAGACCCGGCTGATCACTCGAACTGGATCGCTTGTCTGCCAGTTCGCCATTTCCCTCCAGCTCGCCATACACCGAGAGAGCGCTCGACTGGTTCGACAGCCATGGGTCTTAGCGACAACTTCGCCTGGCTGCTGCTGGGCTTCGTGCTCGGCTGGAACTTCTCCGTCAACCTGCTCGTTCTGGCGCTCAGCCTCGGCTACCTGTTCGTGTTCGCGCTCTTCACGGTCGCCTCGCGGCCGCTCGTGACTTCGTGGGTGGATGCGCCGGCCGTCGCACTCAAGATGCAGCTCAACATCGCGTCGACGCTGGCGGCGTTCGTGGGCCGCGGCTTCCGACCGCTGTATCCGAACTGGTCGCTCGCGTACGAAGTGACGGTCTTCGCCATGCGCTTCATGTTCGTCGACTACGGCAAGGTGATCGCGTACGAGAACACAGCCATGATGCGGCCGCCGTTCGCTATGGTCGGCAAAATG
>JAADXC010000535.1:0-19217 GCA_023336425.1 Phytopythium cucurbitacearum (nom. inval.) | reverse complement strand
TGCGGCATCTCTGCCATTCTCTAGTAAGTAGTTGCGCTTCGTTCGCTGCATGGCTCAGCACGGTCGTGTACTGTACAGCACCTGCTCGGTGCGTGTCAAGGATATCACAGTGCGCGTCCACTGTGCTGGTTCGTACTGTAGGTGCTCACGGTAACCGCTGCAGCACTGTATGACACTATGTGTTGTGCTGATCCTACTTGTTGCACCATGCAATGACTCAATACTGATCCACACGCACAGAGACCGACGGCGAATGTCACTAATGCGGTCTGGTTCAAAGACGCCGTTGCTAATTGTGGAGCCGTCGTTGCACACGGATCGATCCATGGCCTTGCGCCTCAGTTTACGCGGGGACGGGCAGCCTCGTGGCGTCGACCACCACGCTTTCAGGTTCATCACCCTCGACACATTCCGCCCAAATTAACATACATGTCGAAAAAACGATCGACATGTTCGCATAATCGACATGACATGTCGAGAAATACAGCATGCAACGAATCCACGTAGTCCACACTAAAATGACAGTGCTCTCCAACTGTGTGCTCCTTTCATTGCCAAAGCGAGCCACTCGACCAGGAAAGCATGGCGCTCGAACTCGCGCGGTCCGCCGAGGTGCGTGCGGCCCTCCCGCCACATTGAGCCGCTCCCCCGCTCTGCTAACTACATGAATGCGTTGTGCATGCTCCGCAGTCGGCGATCGGCGACTTCTTCGAGGCGCAGGACGCGCTGCAGCAGCTCGGACGCCTGTATAACCGCACGTTCGAGTCGGTCCAGCGGTCGCTCCAGTCGCGGCAGCCGGTCGAGTTCACGCACAGCGTGCTGGACGTGGCACTGCAGAAGGTGGTGGAACACGTGAGCTGGCGTCTGCTGACCGAGCCGGACGCGACGCCCGCGGCGGTTGGCGTGCCTGCGCTGCTGGATTTATGTATCGATGGTGTCGGCCGCAAGTTCCTGCTGTCGAACGCGCCGTACCAGGTGCTGGACAACCTGATGGACGGGCAGACGATCAGCACGTGCGAGAAGCTGTGGGATCTGCTGGAGACTCGCAAGGAGAAGCTCAGCACGGTGGGTAGAGCGATCGAGCGTTTGAGTGTGGCTTGTTGTTTCTGCTGTGGGTAGCTGATGTGTGGTGGTTTTGTGTGGAGAGCAGCCGGACTTTATGCCCGAGGTCTCGGGTCGGACGACGAAGGCGTCGCTGTGCCTGCTCAAGATGTGCAACGCGCTGCTACGCCGACTGTCCAAGACGCACAACAGCGTGTTCTGCGGCAAGATCCTCGTGTTCCTGTCGTTCATCTTCTCGCTGTCGGAGCGCTCGGCCGTCAACCTGTCTGGAAAAGTACGCGCCGTCTTGTCTGGATGTTGCAGTCTGCCTTGCTTGGTGACTGACTGACTTGTGCAGGCGAACGTGGGCAACGTGACGGCCTTCGAAGATGAGGAAGCGTTTGACGTCGCCGAAGCCGCGGATGTCGAGAATTCGACCGAGGTTGCACCGAGCGAATCGGTATGTGCGGTGTGAGCTTTGAAGACTACTCTCGACGCGTTGACTGAGTGTATTGGTTGCTTAGTGTGAAAAGGATCCGGCCGTGGACGCAGGTCCAATCGACTACAACCTGTACCGGACGTTCTGGGGTCTGCAGCGCTTCTTCCGCGACCACCAGCTCGCAACACAGAGCGCCGACGAGTGGGAGAAGTTTGTACGTTTATGCGTTGGTGTCGATCCACGTTTCACACGTCGGACTGACCTGTTCTTCGATTGATGGGACAGTTCACCGAGCTCAACGTGGTCCTCGCGGCGTTCGAGGGCAATGCGTTCTCGCCAGACGATCTCGAACGTACTCGTGACTTGATCGGCGCCGGTGGTACCAGCCAAGAGCGAGTTGGCTCTACCGGAGGCGACCACTTCTTTCAGCCCAAGTACCTGACCAACAGCCGCCTGTTCCGCCTGCAGCTGCGCGACCCGATCCTGCGCGAGTGCGTGCTCACACAGTTCCTCATCCTCTTCAACGACCTGTCGCGCACGAAGCCGCCAGAGGGAAGCGCGACGCCAAAGTCCAAGATCGCGGAGCTGCAGGAGCGCGTCGTCGCGCTACTGAAACAGACGCCGTCCGACGGCGAAGGGTTCAGCGAGATGGTGTCGTCTGTACTGGAGCGAGAGCGCAACTGGATCAAGTGGAAGGTTGACAAATGTCCGCCGTACGAGAAGTTCCCGTCGGCGGAGGATGGTCAAGAGTCGGCTGCTGCGCCTTCGAAGGCACCAAAGCGCAAAGTGGTTGTGCCTCCGCTGCTCGAGCAGATTTTGACCGAGAGTTCCAAGCCGTCTCAGATCCTCGAGACCATCAAGGGCGACAACCGAGGTGCGTGTCTGAGTCGCCAGTCTCTCGCTCTGCACATTCGAAATGGATGCTGACCTGGAGTGGCTGTGTTGTTACTGATAGCTACTGAGGTGTCGCTGGCTACGCATACGGAGCGGTTCGTGGAGGCGTGGGACCCCGAGAACGGCATTGAAGAGGAGTACTGGCCGGACAAGGACCAGATGCACTGTTGGCGCACGATGCGCGCTGCGATGCGTACGAGCGTGGACCATCTGGACTTGGCAATCGCAGGCACTGGCGCGCTGGTGAAAGGTGTGCTGGGGATGGAGGTTGCTCCGAAGAAGAAGGAAGCTGAGGCTGTGCCGGCGCGCGAACCGACTCCGCCGCGGCCGTCGAGTGCGTCAGCTGCTACTGAGGGTGAGGCACCCACTCCTTCTCCGCGGATCGTGAATCTGCGAGCCACCGGCACAGCGTCTCCCAGAGTTGTGTCCACTTCTTCTCCTCGGGTAGCTGCTTCTCCGAGAGTTATCGGGGAAGTCAAACTGGAGAGGCGGGTGAGCTCGCCGGTGCTGATCAAGCGCGAGCGGAGCGACTCGAACCGTGGGTCGCACCAAAGTGAGCCGCCGATCAAGAGGGAGCGGATCCGGATCATAGACGATGACACGGATGTAAGTGCTGCAAGGGTTTGGGCGGGTTTTCATGTGATGTGACGGATTTGTGTTGTGGACACTGACAGGAGGAGAAAGACAAGTGAAGTGTGTAGCTACGAGCATGACTGAGGGAAGATCAGCCGCTCGTCGAAGCCTGTTGTTCTTGATCTATGAAATACAAGTTGTGGCGATCGATGCAGATTGTAGGCTTGGAACGAGAGCTTTACCAACTAAATTTAGTCGGTCGTCGTTGTGCTAGTTCCGCTGCCGCTACTACTCGAGCTAGCATCGGGACGGCGCGGTCATGGATGAGAGCGAGGACGACGAGCCCTACTACGTGTTGAACCTGTTCGCAATGCAGATGCAAAAGTACCAGTATCGACGCCTGTACCCTCCCGAGTTGTGGCTGATCTGGTGTGAACCATCTTCTCCGCTGTCCTTGGATACCTTCTTCGCCAACCTTCAGCGTCGATTGGTGCTGCCAGGTCGATGCTGGATCTCAAGTGCTACGATGTCAATGCTCGTGATGACAGAGTACGAGAGCGCTTCAGTGTGTTCGCTTTGTAATATGCGCTGACTCAAAATGCGACCAGGGGATCCCGCCGATCGTATATGCTGCAAAGGTGATCAATGCGGTCGATGACGAACAGCAATATTGAGCCATCACTGAATACTTCTGTCGTGCAGCGCGGAAGTGTCATTTTGGTACGCCTTCTGCTGCGCTACAACGCGGATATTAACGCGCCGACTAGAGTACGTGGTAGAGCTCTCGATCCATGGACTCAGTTGTTAAAGTCAATCTCCATACATGATGCTTGCAGGAGCTCGAGACGGCTCTGGTCGCTGCGTGCCGCACCAAGAAGATGAGAACGATCAGGCTGTTGTTGAGGCGAGGTGCGCGGACTGATCTGATTGACAAGCTCGGGTGGTCCGCGTTGCGGTGGGCCGTGCAGCACCAGCACGAAGGCATGCTCAGGCTCTTGCTGCGCCACAACTCGTCTGTGATGCGCGTACGTGACGCAGAAGCTTTGAAAATGGTTTGAAATATGAACGGATGTGGTGTTTGGCTCTGCAGGACGCGTACACACATGGCTCAGCCCTTGAGCGAGCACTGGAAGGATCAACGCCGACACACGCGGCCATGCTGGGTGACCTTCAAGCAAGACTGGGTCAGTGATGACCGATCCTAATCTTCGGAGCATCTCTCTGAGCGGAGACTAATCATTGCTCACCCAGTTCTCGAGCGACAAGAGTTACTGAAGGAGTTGCAGACGAAGCGACAGCAGGAGGAAATCCAGGAGATTGCCGCATTCCGACGGAACTCCTCGACGATACCTACTCCTCTACCGATGACAACTCACGTCGAGCTCAAGGAGACACGGAAACAACGAGCGAAGACGCAAGCCAGAGCATCACGAAGGACGAAGATCGTGCCTATCAACTCGCCTGTTCCATCTGCAGATCCGGTGACAAAGACATTGTCCACCACCATACTATTGGTCGAACACCTCCAAGCGCACGAGAGCGAGCATGGTCGGTGGGTCCGAATCAGCAAGGGTCAATGGCGACGCCAGCGCCTTCAAGACACCGTTTCTAGTGACCAGCCGCAGAATGCAGCAGAACCGACTGAGGCGAACGTGGAACCGTTCGAAGCCGTCCAGGCGCACGAGCTCATCACGAGCGAAGCCAAGTGGCAATCCTATATGCATCGCCGGGTGAAGGAGAATCCAGCGGATCTAACGATCGAGGAACTCGCTTGAACCCAATGCTTTGCCATGTTGCAGTTGCATCGGAAGCTGTCGTGCCTGCGTGTCGCGGTGCGCGCTCAGCTGCCCCATTCCGCGGCCGTCCACGCCTTTAACCATCTCGGCCCGCCTCGCCGCGCACCGCCTGGCCCCGCTCCGCTCCATTGCGCTCAAGACGCTGAAACTCCATGCGCAACTGTGCAACATGTCTCGCGTGTCGTCTCAATCTGCTGAAATGTGTACCCAATCTGATTCCACACAGATGTACCCATTTTACCGAATATGCTGTTGGCCACATAATGTTCGGGCTTTGTGCCTAAAGATTGCTGGATGATTTGATATACAAACTGCACTTTCGCGTGGCCAACATTATTTATGGTTCATCTGGGTTGATTCCATGATCTCAGACACCATGTTGCAGTCCGCCAGATCGGAGGATCTCGAGCACCTCACTTCCAAAGTTCCCACCTCCGGCACAGCTCGCCAACACCCAAGCTCCAATACCCACACACCGTCTCGTCATGGACTCCGACGCCGCCGGCCCGCGCGTGATCCGCCTGCCGCCCTACAAGTTCGTGCACGTGCTCGACACCAACTCGAACGTGTCGCGCGTGCTCTCGGGACCGCTCACGTACACGCGGCAGGAGCACGAGCACGTGCTCACGAAGGTGCAGGACATGATCGTGCTGCCGGCGCAGCACTACGTCGAGATCCACAACCCCGTGATGCTGTCCGACGCGGGCGAGATCGTGTACGACCAGTTCCATCAGGCCAAGCTGCAGCACGGCGAGATCGAGTTCCGCATCTTCGACAAGTACCCAGAGCCGTTCCCGCTGTACCCCGGTGAGATTCAAGCCGGCGCCATCAAGAAGCTCGTGGTGGTTCCTCCGGACGCCGCGCTGGTCATCCGCGCGACGCGCAAGTTCGACAAGTACGTGGCTGGCGATCGCTGGCTATTCGTTGGACCGGCGACGTATGTGCCCCGAGTCGAAGAGGAGATCGAGAAGGAAGTGGTAGCAATCGTGATCAAGAAGAACCAAGCGCTCAAGTTCCGCGCCGAGAAGAAGTGTGTGGACGCGCTGGGCAGCGAGCGCGAGGCGGGTGAGGAGTGGCTCGTGCGCACGCCTGGCGCGTACCTGCCGCAGATCGACGAAATCCTGGTCGAGATTCTGCAGGCGCAGACGCTGACGTCCAACACGGCGCTGCACCTGTGCGCGCTGCAGACGTTCACGGACGTGTACGGCATCAAGCGTCGCGCTGGCGAGGAGTGGCTGGTGACGACCGCCACGGCCGAGAGCCACGTCAAGGACGTGCATGAGCTCATCATCAAGACCGTCAGCGCCATCACGCTCACGAACCGCCAGTACTGCGTGATCGTCGATCCGGTCGTGAACGGGGTGCAGATGCGGGGTACGCGGGAGCTGCGCAAGGGCGAGACGAGTTTCTTCCTGCAGCCGGACGAGATCCTCGAGAACGACAAGATCAACGATGTGTACGTGCTTGGAGAGGACGAGGCCGTGCTGCTGCAGGCGAGCGAGCCGTTCGTGGAGAAGGAGGCGGCGAAGAACAAGGCCGAGGAGACTACGAGCAGCAGCGTGAAGCGCGAGGCTGGTGAGCGGTGGATGGTGCACGGTCCGAGGGAGTACATCCCTCCGATCCAGGTCGAAGTGCTCGAGATCCGCAAGGCCATTCCTCTCGACACCAACGAAGGTCCGATTGGTACATTGATATTGAGTGTGTACTCGAGTGCATGGGTTGTGCTAACCGCTTTTCCTTTTGCTATGCAGGTGTGTACGTCCGCGACAAGAAGACTGGCCACGTGCGCTCCATCAAGGGAGAGACTTACATGCTGCAGCCGACGGAGGAACTGTGGCAGAAGTACCTCCCGCCTGAGGTCGAACAGCTCTTGTCGTCGCAGGGGAGCGGGTCGGCGTACATCGCAGACCCAACGGCTTCCAACCAAGTGTACGCTCCGAGTATCGGGCGGCGCGGTGAACGACAGTCGGTTCGCGCTCGGGATCCCACGCGCATGGTGTCATTCGAAGTACCGCACAACGCCGGCATCCAGGTGTACGACTACAAGACCCAGTCGTCTCGCATCATGTTCGGGCCGACGCTCGTGATGCTCGAGCCGGATGAACAGTTCACGGTGCTGCGCCTGTCGGGCGGCGTCCCGAAGGAGCCGAACGTCATCCGCACACTCTGCGTGCAGCTCGGACCCGACTTCATGCGCGACCAGGTACGAGACTGTCGATCTTTTGCCTATGGGGAATCATATTGCTGACTTGGCTGTGTGAGCGTGCAGATCATCGTCGAGACGTCGGACCACGCGCGGCTGTCGCTGACCATTGCGTACAACTGGCACTTCAAGGTCAACACGCAGAACCACGAGGAGGCTGCCAAGGTGTTCAACGTCAAAGACTTCACAGGCGACGCGTGCAAGACGCTTGCCTCGCGGATCCGCGGCGCCGTCGCCGTCCAGACGTTCGATCACTTCCACAAGCACAGCGGTACGTTGATTGCGAACGATCCATTTGGTGCACTCCATCTGACCAGTGAACATGTTCGTCAACTACAGCCCAGATCATCCGGTCCTCCATCTTTGGCACGGACGAGAATGGCAAGCTGCGGCCGTCGCTCGTCTTCCCGGCCAACAACTTCTGTATCACGAACGTGGACGTGCAGTCGGCCGAACCCGTGGACCAGCTCACGCGTGAGAGTCTGCAGAAGTCGGTGCAGCTCGCGATCGAGATCACGACCAAGTCGCAGGAGGCGCGCGCCAAGTCGCAGGCGATGAAGGAGGAGGAGGAGGCCAAGGGACTGCTCCTCACGCAGCAGCTCGAGAACCAGTCGAAGGCCGAGGAGGCGCGCAAGAACCTCGTGCAGCTCACGGCCGAGTGCGTGGCTCTGGAAGAGGAAGGCGCTGCCGTTGGTCGCGCTCGCGCCGCAGCCCAGGCCGCCGAGATCGAGGGCCTCGCAGCTGTAAGTCTCTATTCGTTCGAGGTGTTTGAGGTGGCGACTGGAAACTAACCGCGACGATGTTCCCAACAGGTGCGGCAAGCGGAGCTGCGCGCGCAGGCCGAGAAGATCGCGCACGAGTCGCAGATGGCGCGCGTCAAGGAGGAGCACGAGCTGGATGTGGCCCACGCGACGCAGCTGGCCGAGATCGAGGTGCGCAAGAAGCGCGAGCTCATGTCGATCGAGGCCGAGAAGTTCCAGCAGATGGTGAGCAGCGTGGGCAAGGAGACGCTGGTGGAGCTCGCGCGCGCCGGCCCGGAGGCGCAGGTCAAGATGCTCGAGGCGCTCGGACTCAACGGCTACCTCATCACGGACGGCAAGTCGCCCGTGAACCTCGTGGGCACGGCCGAGGGCATCATCCGGGGCATCGCGAACGGAGCGCCGAACTAAGCGGACACGAATGGGGAGGCAGATCTTTTCGCGGGACACGCCAAGTTGAAGCGGCTTTGCGTTCAGTGGCCAGAGTTGGCGCAGAACGGTGTATATCGCATGCTTGATTTTGTATGGAGGTTGTGCTGGTAAGCTGTAATGCTATTATTGTTTTATACGAGAACGAAAGCGGTTGAAGTTTGAAAATGTTGAGGCAAGGAATCCTGTGCGCTGTGGATAAAAGGTCGCCAATCACCTGCGACAAGCTGTCCGAGTTTCCGCCAATCCTCGCGCGTCTTCTTTCCCCCCTTCCCACGCGCTGCTTGCTGTGCAGGGCACACAACCAACCTTTTATTTCGTGCGGACACGGTAGTGCGTCCTCTCCCCGCACAGTCGAACAACATACCCACCCGCGCGCTTTTGGCTCTGTGGCGGCACGCAGTGCGGAAAAAAGCCGAGAAAGTCGGTGGTTAAGTGGCGCGGGGGAACCGACGCGAGTCCGCCGCGAGAGCAAGAGCGCACCGCTGTCTTCGCGCCGCCGGCTGACGCGTCAACGCACCTCCCGCCTGCACCGCGCTCTCCTCGGCAGTCTCTCGTCGCTGTGGCGCGCGCAGTCGACCGACCGACTGACCCTGCTCACGGCTTGTGATCCTCTTCCAACTTTTCTTCCTGCTTCGGCGCTTCCTGACTGGCGATCGCTGGTGACTCTCGACTCAGCGAGCTTGGCGGCTGACGTTATCGGCGCTGGACGCTCGGTGGCAGTCCGATGAGTGACAACTGGCAGCTGGAGGTGAAATTCCAGAGCCGGTCGGTGGACCTTGTCGGGCGGCTGCCGGCGGAGAAGCGCACGCTGCTGCGCGACTTCCCGCGCCGGCTCGTGGTGAGCACCAAGGCGAAGCTGTCGGCGGTGCCGCCGAAGGGCTTCTTTTGCAAGTTCTTCTCGAAGAGCGCCGAGGAGCTGAAAATGTACATGAAGAAGCACGATTGCGCGCTCTGTGTTCGGTTCGTGGCCTCGACCTACAACTTCACGCTGTTTCTGATCGTGCCAGTGCATGTCAAGGAGCTCAAGTGCCTGCACCGGCTCCGTAAGAATGGTACGGCTGCATGTTTCTGACTTGATGCTTGCTTGTTGCCATGACACTCATCTCATGGTGTTGGTCGTTGGCAATGCAGGTGCACCGTCCGATTCCATCAAATCGCTCTGCACGGACCGAGATGGCGTCGTGATTGGCTTTATCGTGTCCGAGGTGAACACCGAGCTGGAGGAGCGCATGCACGAGCGCCAGAAGGGGATGCAGGAGCTTGCGTCCACCGTCAAGGCGATCTCGAACACGTTCGGCGATCCGATGCTCGAGTTTGATTTACTGATTGACCAGCTCGATACCAAGCCGTCAGCGATCCAGGTATGCTAATGATGGCGAAACGCTCACTTTGCGATTCTTGGCAGGTTGGCTGACTGAGCGCTGTTGGTGCAGATCTGCTCTTCGTTTATTATCCGCCACCATAGTCTACACAAGCGCATCCAACACAAGCTGTGCGAAACGATGGACGCGATGGGCTCTTCGAAAGGCCGCGCGAATATTTTGTTCGTGGTGCACGACGTGATCAAGTCTGTACGCGCTGGGTATCCCCCGGACGACCGCAACGCCAAGATGCGCGAGTCGCCGCTGGTCGTCTCGCTTGAGAAGGTTCTATTCCAGCTCGTGCAGAAGCTTCCCGAAGACGCCAGACACAGTGTACGTTCATTTGTGTTCGGTGCTTGTTCTGCTTTTTGAGTCGCTGACAGTGTTGCATTTGCGTATACAGACGAATGTTCGTGCAGTGCTCGAGTTCTGGACAAAGTGGGGACTAGAGTACAGCAAGGAGATCGATGACGACGACGAGAGCGCCGCGAGATCTGATGTAATCTCGAGGATTGACGAGTCGATCGAGATGCTGGAGAGGGAAGCGGCGGCTGGAACCGATGCGTCGACATCCCCGGTGAAGCCCAGCACGTCGCCCGAGGTGCTCGCGTTCATGAAAGACAACAACATCCAGCACGGTGTGTGGGAAGTGTATCTGAGCCGAGCGTCCGGTCAAGAGCGGGAAGAACTGGATGCGGCGCTGAAGCTGAATACGGCCTACTTTCTCTTGAACAACTGGGATCCATCGGAGAAGAGCGGCCGTCGCGTCGGCGAGCACTTCCTGCACCAGTATGTGAAGGCGAACATGCCGTGGCTGGTGCATCCGTCGTCCTCGCCATCGAACAATGTGAAGCGCAAGCGGGAGAAGGACGCACTCGCCATTCTGAGAGAAGCGTTTCTGTGCACCTGGGACTTGGACCCCTCGGCAGTCAAGGCTGTTGCGGACAGCGACGAAGCGTGCTTGAACGACATGTGGATAAAGATGGACAATGCCAAGTGCCAGAACGCCTCGGCGTTCGTGTTCGGCAAGGTTCGGCGCATGAAGACGATCGAGTTCGCCAAGAGTCCGCTGACAGACTCGATCCTGAAGATGGTGGAAGACGAGTCCCATGTCGATACAAGGAAGCTGGTGACCGAGATGGTGGAGGTGTTCAAGCTGGATTCTATGGCTCGCGAGGCGCTCGGCAAAGTGCAATCCGGATCAAGTCTGTGCAGCATCGCGAAGGAGATCTGCCACCGCTGCCGGCACCACATGGTCGCCAACCCGTCCGTGCACATGATGAAGCTGTGCCAGAAGGCCGTTGCTGCCGAGAACCCGATGAAGGCATACTCGAACTTGATGAAGAGTATGATGTCGCGTCAGATGAAGATGGCCGCCATGTTCGACGAGAAGACACAGTACGTCCAGTATGCATGAGGTGTTGCGAGCATGGTATGGTGGTTCTGACTTGTATTGGTTTTCTTGTGTGTGCTCAGCAAAAAGCGCAAGGCGGAGAACTCGTCGCCATCCACAGAGAGCGAATCATCCAGATCTCCACATGCAGACTTCAGCGACGCCGAGGTGATGGCCGTCAAGCACCGGATCCCGAAACCACCGAAGCTGAACTTCAAGCGGGTGGACCTGAACACGATTACGTATCAAGAAACAAACGACAACGGCACTGTTGGCGTCGCCAAGTCGGGTATCCCGAACGCTGGCCGCGGACTGTTCAACTTGTCGTCTCACGCGTGGCCGGCATTCTCGGTTGTGTGCATCTTTGGCGTTCGGCGAATCACGAAGGAGATGCATCACGACGGACTGACCAAGGTCGCTCGCTGCGGCGAACTGGGCGAGACGTTCGTCGTTGTGAACGGCGTGGTGCGCGAGGTGGAGAAGTTCCAGATCCAGTACGGTCACCGGTTGGCGCCGTTCGACGGTCTCGTGGATGCCGACGGATCGGTCGGTGGGTTCCCGAACGACCGAGTGTACGAGTACCCTGCCAACATTTACTGGGACGCATCGAGCTTCTACAACAACTGCATTCTCGTTCCGGGGTGCGTGATCGAGAACCCGCAGGACACGACGAGCCCGATCGTGCTGGACCAGCTCTACATCGTCACGTGGAAAGAGGTAGCTGTGCGCGAAGAGTTCTTCCTCGCGTACGGCACGAGCTACTACGAGGACGACGCCAAGTGCAAGAGCGGGCGAGCGCGAGCTCCCAGCGAATAGAGACAACAACCCCACTGCTAGTGCAGGCAGGCGTGTAAATAAATAATAGGCATACACCGCCCTGCCTCTCACTACGTCCGTGCTTGCTGATGTTTGAAAAGTGGATCGTGTTGATTGTCTATTGGTTGTTCTCGATGATAATTGCCTCCATGTCGGCAGTTCTTACGTTAGGGGTACCCATTTCGAGGTAGATATGCAGATCGCGCCTAGGCTGTCTCACTGGCGATGGCGGCGCCCCGAGCAGCCACCGAGCACACTGGACAGGTCTGCTGCAGCTTGAGCCACAGGCGCACGCAGCCAGCGTGGAAGACGTGGTCACACGCTAGACGCATCGTGGCGTCCGCGCCAATGTCGCCGCAGCAGATGGAGCACTCGGTCGGCTCGTCGGCGAACGCGCCGGCCTCATCGTCCGACATGGTCGGAGTTTCTGCGTGCGAGTCCTGCGATGCGAGTCGCACGAGCTGGTCGACGGCGTCCTCCCGCCGCTTGTCGACGTCCAGGAAGAGCTCGACGAGCTGCCGAGCCTGGAGGTGCGCGCTGCACGTGGTGTCTCGAGTGAGCACTGCCGACAGCAGCGCGTTGACAAACTCCTCGACGGCGCTGCACTGGGAGAACTGCGAGCTGAGCGCCAGCTTGGCCTTGGCGAGCGCTCGGATGGGGCCACAGCAGTTCTGGCGAGGCTGCTTGCATCCTGCGACCACACGCAGCAGTTGCTTGCGCAGCTGCGCATAGTCGCTCGTTGGCTTGATGACAACCCACTTGTGCTGCACCACTGCGTCCGTGACGAAGCACACCAAGTGCGACGCGCTCTTGGCTTGCGAGCGCGACGGTAGGAGTCTCCGAAGGCGACGCGCTGGCACCGCGCCACGTCCTCGCACATCACAACACTTGTCCGTCGACCCGGGAGTGACGACCACGCGGATCGGTGCCTTGTCGACCGCCACAGCGCGGGTCGTCGCGTCCGCAGAGCCCTCAAGGACGCCCTCCAGCGAGATGAACACCATGGCTGCGCTTTTTACTCTGTGTCGTGTCGGACCGAGACGAATGGATTGTGTCGAGGCGTTGCGGACTCGCAGGGTGGACGGGCCGCTTTCTCGAGAAGCTTCCGCGGTGTGGTGTCGAACGAGCGGAGACGGCTGGAGCTGGTGACGCCACTGTGCCGGTCGTTTGCGTTCTGCTGTCACGCCGGACGTCGGCGGAACGCTGGCAATCCGATGACTTGCTGAACACCACACGCTGGTCCAAAGTAACGGCAGGGGGACCAGCTGGTGGTGCTCGCCAGTGTTCGTAATTCACGTAAAGCAGTGTTTGGGGTGAGTTTTGTGCAGAGTGTATCTGTGACATGCCGTCGTACACTGATTTAGCGAGGCTTTCGCGCTGAACACTGTTGTGTTGCATTCCGTAGAGATCGAGCTGGCCAATCACGAGCGGCTGGAGCGATGCGCGCGCTGATTGGCCGGATGGGATCTGAACTTTACCACTGGCTCAAGGTCAGCGCAAGGTCCATCCGCAAGGTTCGACCCGAAAAGCTCAACCCAAATCGGTCGGCTGGACAGCCCTGGAAGGAAGTGCGCGCATCCAACTAGCTTCCCGAGATGGATGCGCCGCGTTCCCCTCCTCACAAGGCTGGCACAGTTGCTTTTGCAGGCAATCTGTCATCTGCGCGTTTTCTCCCGGCTGGCGGATGAATGCGAAGTGCAGAAGCGCCGACGGAATGCTGTAGAAGCGCTATACGGTTCTGTAAGGATACTGCTGCCGTGAGCCAGCTCCGCATTGCACTGTGCCGAACTGTACAATAGCCTGGTGGTACCAAGGAAAAGCACTTGCTCTGGAAGATCTATGGATTGCTGCCGATTGCTCGGTAAGCCGGTTTGCGGGTGATGAGAACTCGACTTTCGAACTTCGGACCATCGCTGATGCGTTCCAAAAGAAGAACGTTGATAGATTTCGTCAACTTCGGCAGAGAAGATGTGTTTCAGTCCGTGGAGATGGTACTGACTGCACGCAGGCTCCACCGTCGATTGGATGACTTTACGCTCCATGGTGAGGAATTGGACAGCGACATGCAGTGTTTCATCTGACAGCGTCTTCGAACTTGCTCTGTTGTCAAACGAGCCATTTCGACTGAGAGTGCTGACGGTGATTGCATGACGATGCGCTTGTTATGTGGCCACCAACGAGCAGTCAAGCCAATTGTGTCGCCAGTCCGACCGATTAGTTGATCATGCCGGATGAAGGCAGTTTCAGGCTGGATGAACTGCAGGTATATTGAAGATAAACTCGAGGTAGTGGAGGTGTGGACTGGGATGTCGCCAAGAGGGCCGACCCATTCGTCTTGAAGCTCAGGGTGCAAATCACATCTTTTAAACGCGATTCGCCACCGTCGCCATTGAATCTGCTACATATCAAGGTGGTAGCAGGAGCCAAATTAGCTTTAGTCTGACATTTTGTTGTTGATGCTCATTGTCCCACGACGACTTCAACTATAATCAGTTCAAGTGCATCAACCCATTTGTGGGTAAAACACTTCCCAAAACAACGATTTAGCCTCAACCAACCACAGTTTTACCACTAAAACCCTTCTCGAACATCATAACGGCTAGCTCACCCCATCTCACCGTTATAACATCCCCCTCACCTCTCGTGTTCTCCACCCGTAAAAAGGAGCACAACTCCCCCTGCTCGCCCCCGCACGGCGTTACTCGGCCGCCCTCTCGGCCGCTAAATACCAGCGACTACCGCCGCCGCCACCCCTGCGGCCGCCCATGAGCCAGCTCGCGTGCGGCCGCTGCCGGCTCGCGACCGCCGAGCCGGTCACCAAGCTCTGCGCGGCCTGCGCGCTGCCGCTGCACGCGTCCTGCGCCGAGGACGCGGCCGCGCGCGACTGCGGCCTCTCCCCGACCGCGCTGGCCTCGTCCACCGCGTACTGTTCGCGCAATTGCTATGAGGCCGACACCCGCCGTCCCACAAATGTATCAACCACTTCAACTCCATCAACCTCAATGCCGAGCCACCAGGTGCCGAGCGAGGTGACGGCGGCGCTGACGGTCAAGATCGGGGACGTGACGCGCACGTCGCGCAAGCAGCTCGCGGTCGTGCGGTTCCCCTTCCTGCTCGCCGAGGGCTTCGACGTGTTCCGCGCCAAGGCCAACTCGCGCACGGCCAAGGAGTTGCAGGCGTTCCGCGGCGAGCGGCACGTGCGCGAGGACCCGGCCGTGTACATCCGTCCGGGTGCGCACTCCAAGCAGGCCGAGCTCGTGGAGCTCTCGGAGCGCAACTTTGAGGCCCGCGTCGCGCGCTCGTATCGCAACTTCCTCAAGCGCAAGCCCGGCGGGTCCGATCCGTTCGAGTGCGAGATCGTCACGTACGTCAAGAAGGACGCGCCGGGGCGGCGGCCGCGCAGCTCGGCTGCACACAGCGCCAGTGTTAACAGCAGCAGCGGCAGCAGCGGCAGTGGCAATGCCCTGACTCATCCGTCGGTGCGACCGCCGGCATTCCAACATGGGTACAGTTCGACTAGCGAGTTGAACTTGGACGGCGCTGACGTGGCGGGCATGACCATAACCGGCGGCAAGCGGAAGCGCGCGCTGCCGTCGCCGCCGCGCGTGGGCGGCGAGCTGCCGGCGGCGTCGCTCGTGGAGCTCCCGCACGAGGGCGACGGGTTCAAGACGGTGCGCATGGTACTCAACGGCAGCGTCGTGCCCGTGCGCGTCAACGTGCGCGATCTGCTCGCGTGCTTCGCCGTGGCCGCGCCGCCGCAGACGCAGGCGCAGGCGCCCACCGGCGGCTCGGAGCTCGGCGCGGGCTCCACCGACGACGCGCTGCACGGCGCCGGCGCGGGCGTGCTGCCTCCCGACGCGCTCCACTAGCCGTGACGATGTACTGAGGACCAACAGGTCGAGCGTGCAGAAAGCCGCCGTGAGGTGATGTTTCTATTGTATATGCCGGGCTCGCGCGCGCGCGAGCGCTGCTGCTTTCGACCGCGTCCTGCTGGGGGCTCTTCCTTTGCTACACTTGTTGCCTCTACCATGTCTACACTTCCTGCTCGCTCGCTCTACCGGGCCACTAGATACTCTTGCACTCACTCGTTCGGGGGCTGGCCGCCACTCGCCCCCGCCGCTCGGGGGCCACTCGCGCCGCCGCCTTGGTCGTCTATCGCTACAAAATCTCAAAAAGGTCACAAACACTCGCCCGCGGGGGCCGCGAGCTACTGGAAGTCGGGCGGCGGCAGGTTCGGCGGCTCGTAGCCCGGCCAGGATGAGCCCGAGTCGCGGCGGCCCGAGCCCCCGCGGCCGCGCTTCGGCGGCAGCTCCTCCATCGCCTTGAGGTACCGGTACTGGCCGCCGTGTGGGCCCATGTACAGGCCCTGCGGCGACGGCTGCGGCGGCGGCGGCGGCGGCGCCTGCTGCATCGGCGGCGGGCCGACCGACGCCGGCGGCGGCTGGAACCCGAACGAAGGCTGCGGACCCGCTCCCGGTCCGCCTGGCCCCCCGCCGCCCCCACCTCCGCGGGACTGAAGCTGGTGCGCAGGGATGAAGCTGTGTGGCGACGGCTGCTGCTGCGGCTGCGCCGGCGCGAAGCCGTGGTGGCCGCCGTGCTGCTGCTGGTGCTGCTGCTGGTACTGCTGCTGCAGCTGCAGCTGCTTCTCAAAGTTGGGCGGCATGCCGCCGCCTCCCTGCGCGGCCGCGGCCATGCTCGGCCCGGCCGTGAACGCCGCCGCGGCCGCGGCCGCCGCGTTCATCTGCGCGATCGTGTTGCTCTCCACGGTGCGCAGGTCGCTCGGGCCGTGCGCGAAGCGGCACTCCTCCTTGGTGTAGTTGCAGTTGCCCTTGAGGTAGTAGTAGCACAGCTCCGTCTTGTAGCTCTGCAGCCGCGGTGTCGGCGGCGGCAGCAGCGCCGGGTTGTTCATCCCGCCAGGCACTCCACCCGAGGTTCCAGCCCCGCCCGCGCCACCGCCGCCGGGCTCGCGCAGGTCGTTGACGCCGTGCGCGAGCGGGCAATCGCGCCGCGACCGCGGACACGCGCCGTTCTCGTACGCCGGACACAGCCGTGTCTTGTAGCCCGGACCGTAGGGCTTCGACGCCGCGAACGGCCGCACGAGGTCGCTCTCGCCGTGCGCAAACGAGCACGTGCGCCGCGTCTTGTTGCACTTGCCCTGCATGTAGTACATGCAGATCTCTGTCTTCCAGTTGCTCGAGCCGGGGCCGGTCGCGCCGCCGCCGCGGTGCGACGACGACGACGCGCCGCTCTTGTGGCCCTGGCCGCCTCCGACCGGCGGCGACGGCAGCGGCGCCGACAGCCCCACAGACCCGTCACCACCGCCCGAGGACGTCGTCGACCCCGCAGCCAATGCAGGGTTGAAGCTCGGGTGGGTGCGCAGCAGGTGGTCCATGGCCGGCCCCTCCTGGCCGTCGAACTTGCGCAGCGCCGCGTCCAGGTCGTCCACCGGCACGCCGTCCAGCAGCTCGGCCAGCATGGCCAGCTTGGTCGGCGACACGGGGGAGGACAGTGACGCTGCTGACGTACTTGGCGTCCCACTGTAGCGCTTCGTCTCCAGCCTCGCGGCGTCCCGCGCGTGCTCCGTCTGATTGTCGGCGGCGGCCGCGAGCGAGAGCGCGTCCATGCCCCCAATGGTATCAACTGAGGCGTCCTCATTGGCCCCGAGTGGCTGGTCTGTGGTCGCGGGGGGCTTGTGCTCCGCTAGACCGGCGGACGACTCGGACTGGTCGCTGTGGAAGGACCTGGCGCGCGTGGGCGTCATCTGCGGCGAGTCGAGCAGCGACGAGGGCAGGAACTGGCCCATGAGCGTGCCGCGCAGCGTGTTGGTGCTGGACGAGGGCGAGAGCGGCTCGTCCTCGGCCTCGGTCGGGTAGAAGCTGAAGCCCATGAGCTTCGAGCCGGGCGAGCCGCCGCCGGCGGCCCCCGGGGTCTTGGCGGGGGACGTCCACGGGTTGTCGCGCTCCTGCAGCGGCGACTTGGCCAATGGGCCGGCGTCGCCGTCGTCGCCGCGCAGTGCGCGCCGCAGCTCGTCCACCTCCTTCTTGGTGTCAATGTGTGCGAGCCGCTCGTCCACGAGCTCGCGCCGCAGCTTGCGCGCCAGCGTCGCGTGCAGCTCGAGGCGGGTCGTCGCGAGCCGCTGCTCGCTTTCGAGCCGCCGCACGACCTGCCGCAGCTCGCGCAGCCGCCGTGCGAGCGTCGGCGCGTCGCTCGCCGCGTCGTCCGTGGCCTCGCCCGTCTCCGCCTGCATTGCGCATCAATTCAATTCGTTAGTCGCGTCCTTGGCCACGTCAGCGGGCCGGTGCAATGCTGGACGAGGGAGGGGCCGAGTACGACACACGTACCGTCCACTCGGCCTCGAGTCCGTACTCGGTCGTCACGTCCGCGACCACCTGTTGTCCGCGAAATCCACCCAAATGCATCACAAGCCGGGAAAACCGTCAGAAATCGGTCGTCCCCTTTTCTTCCGTCCCCCACATGCAAGGGACCGTACCTGTGCTAGCGACGACTGGAACGAGTCGGCCACCTGGTCCACAACGCGGCGCAGCAGCGCGGTGGCTGTGGACGTCGTGGCTGTGGCTGCTGCTGCTGCTGCTGCTGTGGACGGGGCCGTGGGCGGGGCGGCCGCGTCGTCCGGGAGGTTTTCGGCTGGCGCCAGCTTGGCCTGGTCGTCCGCGGCGCCGGTTGCGATGTGGCCCGGCGCGGCCGGCGCGTCCATGGGAGGCTCGTCCGTGGTCCGCGGTCCTCGGACGCGCGGGGACGGATCCGGAGCGAGAGGCGGTCGGTCGGTCGTCCTTAAAAGGGCGGCCGGGAGGTTTTGCGGGTCTGCGCCGAGAGGAGCCCGCGGGGGACGGCCGCGGCTGAAGAGGATCGCGCCGGGGCGGCAACTGGAGCCGAGGGTAGCCAACCCCAACGGGCAGGAGGCGGTGTAGGCGGGGCGGCGCGGGTGGCTCTTCTGCTCGGGCCGGCCACGCTGACTGCCGGGCGCCGGGAGAGTTGGTTGTGCGCCGCCGCCGCCTCGGCCCCGTTCTCTCCGAAGGGAGAGAGAGGTTGGCCGAGTTGCCGCCACCAGTCCGGAGCCCCGGCCCCCCGACAGCCGAGGGTGCCCGATAATTCACCCCTTATGCACCATTAATTCGTCATAAGCATGTAGCTAATTCCTACCTGCAGGGGGAACGGATCAATTTTCTCAGGATTTTTTTGGAGGCGGCCCGCGCTCAGCCGGCCTGGGGGATCTCCCCGTAGCGTGTCGCAGTGCACGATGATATTTAATTACGCAGGTTATTCGGATCCGAGAGGTGCGACCATCGCCGGGGGCTACTCGGAGGCGGAGCGGGTCTAAAACGGCGGCGGAGGCGGCGAGGCCGGTCCCCGAGGCCGCCCTGCCCAGCTTCGCCTAAACCCGACCCAACCCCCGAGATGCTACCCGCGGCGTGGCGCAGGCGTCCTCGCGTGGCCGGCTGTGCGTTTTTATCGGGATTGTTTGCTCCCCCCCCCCCCCCCCCCCCCCCCGC